>PVHX01006547.1:62672-99626 GCA_004024805.1 Geosciurus inauris | reverse complement strand
CTAGGGGCACTCTACCATGGACATAAATCCTCAGCTCTTTTTATTTTTTCTTTTTGAAACAGGTTCTCACCAACTTGCCCCGGACCTTGCTAAGTTGCTGAGACTGGCCTTGAACTTTCAATCCTCCTCTCAGCCTCCTGAGTCACTGAGATTACAAACACGTGCCACTGCACCTGGCTATGAGAGCATTTCTTCTCCTTTGCAGTCTCCTTAATAGAAGTTCCCACCCTCCCTATAAACAAAATCCTCTTCTGAGTTATTTTTTCATCCTTTTCTTTTCTCTCTGAATTACCTCGCTCACGGTATTCTGCCGCACATAGGCCCCAGTGACCTCTGTGTTTGTATCTCTAGATCCATATTTCTAACTGACTACTCATTATCTTTGCCTAGATGCCCTTCAGGCATCTCAAACCTAGAATGGTCAAAACTTATCTTTCATTCCACCTCCTCCAAAATGTCCTTCTCCTCCTTCATTCTCTATCTCAGGGTGTGGTACCACTCTCCACCCAGGAACCAGAGCCAAAAACCTGGGTGTCATCTTCAACTTCTCCCCCTTCATGTTCAGTGGAACATTAAATTCTCTTAATTCTATTTAAGAAATGTTTCTGTGATGAAAACTCTTCTAAGCTCCCCACCACAGTCTTTGGGAAAATCTCATCAATATTGTTATCAGCATAACTTGGCAGTTTTCTTACACATCAAGCTCTCCTATGTCACCGTTGAGAAAAGTTTGAAAATGGTTTCAGAACTGCCATAAAATTTTTGCCAAGTCACAAACCTAACATCAATTACCCTCATTGTCATTTCATAATGATAATGTAAAAAGACCATTTAACTTAAAAGCTAGAAAGTACCATACCCTCAGAATAGAATGCAGGATCCAGCAGGATGGGAACCATTGGTCTAGAATCTAGATTGCCTGCAGAGCAATCTTTTATAGAGCAAAATGACTATATCATTGTCCATCTTGACAACTGTATTATATAAATATGTTAATTTGTCCACATAGTCTACAGGCATCTAATTTTACTGGTTTTTAGTGGCTATATAGTCTTCATCATGTTGACATGCTATAGATGTCTTTTGTGGTCTTTAATTAGGCATTTGAGATTTTTTTTCCAATATCAAAATTTAAATGTTCTTTGCTATGTATCACCTAAAAGCCTTATAATAAAAGTCTCATTCTTGGGCTGGGATTATAGCTCAGTGGTAGAGTGCTTGCCTCACATGCATGAGGCACTGGGTTTGATCCTCAGCACCACATAAAATAAATAAATAAAGATATCGTGTCCATCTACAACTAAAAAAATATTTAAAAAAAAGTCATTCTTTAGGATCCTTTACAATCTGGGAAATTTGGTTTATTCCTCAGCAAGTACCTTCTCCGAAACATACTACATTGTTTATGCCAGTAGTTCTCAACTGGGGTCAATTCCTTCCCTCCCAAAAGACATTTGACAATGTTTATGTTATAGACTGAATTGTGTCTCTCTCTCTCCCCACCAAATTCATATGTTCAAGCCCTAACCCCCAATGTAGCTATATTTAAAGAGAGGGACTTTAGAGAGGTAATTGAGATTAAATGAGGTCTTAATAATGAAGTCTCTATGACTGATATTACCATTCATTCAGTTTTATATTCACAAACCTAAGCGGCTTCCCAGATATTTCCCTCGCCTTCAACTCTCTTATACAATTAATCACCAAGTTCTGCCCCTTTTAATCTCCCAAGTGTTTCTTAAATATATTCATTTCTCGGGCTGGGATTGTGACCCAGTGGTAGAGTGCTTGCCTGGCATGCGTGGGGCACTGGGTTCAATCCTTAGCACCACATAAAAAAATAAACAAAATAAAGATATCGTGCCCATCTACAACTAAAAAAAATTTTTTTAAATATATTCATTTCTCATCATATCCATCATAACACTGGTTCGAGCCTCTATCATCTCTTGGCTGACTACATTCAAATCTACTCTGTACACTGCAGTCTTGATGATCTTTTCCAAATCTGATCATGCTAACTGCAAATATCAGCAGGTTAATGGTCACCTCACCCATTAAAATATTTAAGGGGTTTCCTTTGCTCTTAGAACAAAGGATAAAGCCCGAAGTATCATCTAAAGGGACCTATAAGCACTCCTCTCACCATTTTCTCTCTTCCAATGCCTATACTTACCTTTCCAGTCTCAAGGTTCAAAAAAGTTGATGTGAACTATGCAGAGACACAAAGGTATAGCTAAATGACACTCTTATATTAAAATTCATGTATCCTTTTAAAAATGCAATGAAGCTTTCCTACCTTTCCCTTTGCCAGGAATGTTCTCTTTAAGCCTTTCTCCACCATCTTGTCTACTTATCCTTCAGATCTCAACCTAACTGCTGTATCAGTAGGGAAGCTATACTGGACAATTCTATCTAGGTAAATCTCCTTGTTAATGTGCTATAATATCACTAGTTGCAAATATATCACTATTAGCATAATCAGTTGATTAATGTCTATTTGTCTTAGTTGGCTTCATGATGACAAAAATTCTGTTTTTGTCTCTGTATTTTCATATCCAGGCACATATTAGACATTAAATGGATGGATGAACGAATGAAGGAGTGACAGCCATTGAAAAGAATGAAATTATGGAATTTGCTGGTAAATACATGGAAATGGAAAAAATCTTGCTAAGTAAAATTAGCCAAACTCAAACGCAAAGGTGAAACGTTTTCTCTCATATGCAGAAGCTACAGTAAAATTAAGGAAACGGGGAGGGAAGACTATGATTAAATAAAGAACCAATCAAATACAAATTAATAGATAAGAGAAAGGAATTCTAGTAGAGTAGAGGAAGGAGAAGGGGAGGGGAAGATCGGAGGTAAAAGGGGAAGGGAAAACTGGACGATCATGAACTGAAATTGATTTTCATACATGTATGAGTTTGAAAGCTCTAATTTTTTGTTGTTATTATTGGTACTGGAGATTGAACCCAGGAGTGCTTTACTACTGAGCCATATCCCCAACCCTTTTATTTTTTTTTATTTAATATTTTATTTAGAGACAGAGTCTCACTGAGTTGTGTAGGACCTTGCTAAATTGCAGAGGCTGGTTTTGAATAGTGATCCTTCTGCCACAGCCTCCTGAGCTGCTGGGATTACAGGTGTGTGCCACCACGCCCAGCTTGAAAGCTCTAATTGGAAAAAAAAGATGTTAGGATACAGTAGATATTGAAGAAAAAAAAAAGAATGAATGAGCGAATGTATCAGTCAGGCAAAGAACAACCCAGCTGGAAGAAACAGCATGTTTGAAATGCTCCAAGGTCAGTCAGAACTTTGAGAGCTGGAGCTAGAAAAGGAATGGAGAGACTAGAGATATAGGTAAGGGCCAGATCATGCTAGGTATTTTAAAGGATTGTGGATAAATGGAGGCTACATCTACTTTTTCTTTTTTTTACATTTCCAAAACCTTTCATTGGTGACATTAGAAAAACAGGTTACTTAAAGTACCAATGAACTATATGCTGTGTGTCTATTTTCTTATGGTTACACTACAAACTAATTTCCAGCTATTCAAAAGCACAAATACGTAAGTTATGAAATCATATACTGAGGCATCAAATTTACTCTGCAGGATAATCCTCCTCCACACAAACACCAGGATTACAGGTTTTGTTGTTTGTTTTCCTTAGTACTAAGATGTTCTGTGGGACTCGAAATTTTACTTGCAATATTACTACAAACCAGTTTCCGCTCAAATAGTTGATATGTCTGTTTTTTTGATACTGCTTTTGGTTCATCAGTTTTATATTGTCACTTTTATATATATCAGCCGTAGGAAGGAATTTAAAATGTAAGTAGGGATGTATTTCAGTTTAAAAATAAAGATATGTAAAGGCATAATAGTTTTTAGTAGAATTGGCTAGGTGTTGAATTTTGAAGACAGGATGATATTTGTTGTTTGTTTGTTTGTTTGTTTTGGTGCTGGGGATTGAACCCAGAGCCTAGAGCATTCTAAGCATGCACTCTACCACTGAGCTACACTCCACCGATCAGATATTGCACTTCAGGGGCTATGATCAGAGCCTGTGTAAGGTTTAATATAAAAGTACTAGTAAGGAAGCCCTCACAGACATTTTGATGCCAATGAAGCTTGGTCCCTATATGTTCTTGGGTCCCATACATATAGGGAGACACAAACCCATATGACATATAGGCATATGTATATATATGTGTACACACACACACACACACACACACACACACCTCCCATACCTATAACTTTGTCGCTCAATTTAAGTTTCTGGAAACGTCTATGTGTGTCCTATATGTGGAACGTCGGAACATAATGGGTTAAAACTGATGAAAATACCTAAGTTCTATAGGTGAACAAAGACCCATATTTGGTAGAAATTGAGGAGTTGGCTCAGACAGCCAATCAGTCTTCTAAGGCCACATACTAAACCTCAAACTGTAAGCCTCTCTCATAAAAGATTAGAGGTAAAGAAATAGGCAAAATTCAATTACATTCTGGCTTATAGTCTTAAGACCAAAACGAAGGGGGACTGGAGATAGACGGTGGAGTGTGAACTTTTCCATCAATGGGAGTGGCTGCGTGTCCTCGTCTGTCAGAACCTGTAATTCTTGTCATGCACTGGAAAATAAGAGAAGTGTGAGGGACTCCCATCTTGAATCATCCGAGGTTTACAGTACGCGAAACACGGAATTCCAGCTTCCAAAATTAAGTGCCTAGACAGCTCTGCCATGAGCTGTGACTAATGACGTAGTCCTTGAGAGTCATACATACAAAAAAGGATGTGTACAAGCAAATGCATTTTTTTTAATGCCCCGCTCGCTGTTTTCCTTACGATTTATAAATCAGGACTATTAAAATTTTCGGTTCCAGCCAGCACGCCCCTCCTCTTGCAGGTCGCCCTCTCTACACAACAGTCACTGGCTTCTCCAGCTCACTCTGGAGCCGAAGGTCCCTCTTCCAGCTGACTGTACGCGAGCAGATTTGCACCGGGAATGCCCGAGGCTGGGGACAAGTCAAGTATCAGGCCAGCTCCTAGCCCACAGCCGCTAGGCGCAGAGGTCTACGCGTCAGTCGCAGGGAGCCAGACACCGCAGTCCAGTCCTCCGCCGTCCCAGCATTCCCTGCGCCCCTACCATCGAGAGCAGCTTCCGGCGTCGCTGGTGTAGGTGGGTGAAGAAGGAGCGGGCCCTCGCCGCTCTGTCTCACTCCCTCGCGCTCTCTCGGGCAACATGGCGGGCGTGGAGGAGGCTGCGGCCTCCGGGAGCCACCTGAATGGCGACTTGGATCCAGACGACAGAGAAGAGGGAACTGCCTCTACGGCCGAGGAAGCAGCTAAGAAAAAAAGACGAAAGAAGAAGAAGAGTAAAGGGGCTACCGCAGGTAAGGGGAGTCATGTTTTCCCAGTCCTTGCCAGGAATGGCCGAACGACTTGGCTCAGGCTCGGCGGGGGTGGCAGGGACCGGGGACCCGGAGTCTTGGACTGGATTGATTCCCAGGCCTGAGAGAGAGGCAAGGCCGGGCTCCAGATTCCCAGGATGGGAAGAGGCGGCTTCTCCCTCTGTGGGACTAGAAGGCTGTTGGAAGCAGAGATGAGGTAGAAGAATGCCTCCGCTTCGCATGTGGTAGCCCTGGGGTCGCTGGGCCGGCGCCCCCCCGCCTTTTTTTTTTTTTTTAATGCCAGGACTCAGCTCCCACGCAGACCATGGCGCGGACATGAAACCATTCACACAACACAGTTCTACCATTTTCCGCGTGTTTTGTGGCCCTCCGCAAAAATCTCCATCCTGCCTCTGTGCTGGAGCTACCTGGGACGTATGGATGGCGGTGGGCAAGCGTATTGCCCGACCCGATGGTCCCCCACCATCCGGGTTAACATCAGGGTTGTTGTTGCAGGTTGCACTTTTGGGGTGTGTGTATATGTGTGTATGCCCGCACACTCGTGTCACCGAGAATTTCTGGTTATGGCGGTGCGAATTTTCACCTGCCTAGTTCCACAGCATCGTCAAGCATTAGGGCCTTTAGACCCGAATTGTGATGCCACTTTCAGGCAATGCAGAAGGGATTGTCTTTGGCTTGAATGGAACGTCTCAAGCAGTAACCTCCAAATCTGGTGAGGCAAGGAAACAACTGGAAGTACACAGTTGCATCGTTTTATTAGCTAGGAACTTAAAGTATTTTGAGAAGTCACTGCTTTTGTATCACCAACTCCTTCATTTTAGGAAAAATTATTTTTAGTTGTTTTTAATGAAAATCAGCTAGAGATACGAGACAAGAAGGGAGAGGCCAGAGTGAAAATGAGGGTGGACAGGACTAATCGACATCTATCTGAAATTTTGATTAGATGGGAACAGGAAGAGTTGTAGCTTTGCTGGGTCTCTTCCAGAGTAAAATTTAATCCTAGGGCATACTCTGGTGGCTGCTTGGGTTTCAGATGAAATCCAAACTCTGCAGTTTGTCCTTGAAGGTGTTCAGCAAAACGATCCTAATATATTTTTAACAGCAATATAAATCCTTTTCAGTAACTAGAATGTCACTTCATTATGTGCTACCTGGTTTTACTCTTTCTACACATATTGCTCATACAGCTAGATTGTAATCACTTTCAGAGCATGGGCCTCATCTTGTGCTTAGATGTTCAAAAATTTTGTATTTTTGTAATGGACTATGTTTTCCTATTTATTTTGATTGATTGATTTATTTTTAAACCCAGTTCATTATGACAGCTGCTTTCTTCACAGAGCTAGGGGTGTTCTGCCTGAATCCTTCTTAAGGTCTTCAGCACTATTGACTGTATTACTTAATTACTAGATAGGTACTTGTCTAGTAATTAAGGAATTTGCTGAGTGTGTTGAATACTTTTAAAAGTTAAACTACAATAGGATAGGGACCAACTCACTTTTTTTATCTATCCTTTACCTGCTAGTATGTGTAATGGATATTTTGTTGAATGAATTAATGAATGGACATACTACTTAGGTATGGAAGATTTTTTTTTCTGTCATTTAACAAATTATATTCAAAATAATATTTGTTTTTGTTTCCTGAGCACTTATCAAAAGCACTTGTAAGCCGTCCAAGATCATTAGAACATATTCTAGTGGGAAAGTATCCTTATTACATTTGGTTCATGCTATTTTATTTGATCGGCAGGGCAACAGGAACCTGATAAAGAATCAGGAGCCTCAGTGGATGAGGTAGCAAGACAGTTGGAAAAACAGGCATTGGAAGAGAAAGAAAGAGATGATGATGATGAAGGTAAATGGTTAATTTGATCTTTGTGATTATAAAAGATAGAAAATATGACATTCTTTAAACAAAATGTTTATTTGCCCAGTCTGTTTTTTGATATTTCACTTGCCAAAGCTTCAGTTAATGTCACAGATAAAAGGAAGAAGCATTTATTAGCAGCTTCTTTAAAAAGCTGCATATGTTGACTAGCTGCTCAGGTAACACAGATCTCAACTTTCAAATATGTGCTTTGCAGAAGGCCAAGTAGTGAGTATTAATAAGAAAATTGAGAGGGTGTTTATTTGATATTTATTTAACAACTATTATGTTCTAGACACTATGCTAGAATACTTCCACTTGCTTTAACCTCACAAATCCAGCAAAATAGGTACTACCATTTTACAGATAGAGAAGTAGTGGTTGTATGATTTGCCTTGTGACACAGCTAATATATGTAACAGAGCCAGAATTTAAAACCTAGCACCTTATTATGGGTTCATTCCTTTTATTCTCTATACCAGTACTGCCTCTCTTCATTCTCAAAGGAGCATATTGGAGTGCTTCTAAACTCTTAAATTCCCTGAGCCTAGTTCCTTATGAGTATTTGGGTGCTATGAAATTTCTTTTAAGACAGCTACTAGAATTCTAGTAATTGATGTATCTGTAAGACAGAGGAGGGAGAGAAGATTAAGCCAGAGGACTGTTATTATTCTATACCTATTTGGGTACAGGAGGAAATAGGACTTTCCTAGTCTTTGTATTTTTGTTTATCTGCTGCCAAGACCAGTTATTCTACCTCAAGCACTGTCAGCCTGGGGTTAATACCTTTCAACCATCAGCAGAGGCTGTACCAAATTATTTTGTTTGGGTAATCTAGAGTAGTATTTTTCCTTTAGAAAGATATTTTCTTTGCCTTCAGGAAGCTTAAGTCACACCAGGGGTGGGTGTGGTGGTGCACACTTATAATGCCAGTTACTCAGGAGCCTAAGGCCAGATGATTGCAAGTTTGAGGCCAACCTGAGCAATTTAGCAAGACCTGTCTCAAAATCTTTAAAAAAAGAAAGAAAGAAAAATTAAGAAAGGTATGTGGGTGTCACTCTGTGGTACAGTGCTTGTCTAGTATGCCCCAGGCCTTGGGTTTGATTCCCAGCAACATTTTTTAAAAAACCTATAGTAAACTTAAGTGGAAAAAAGGTGCCTAGATCGAAAGGAATCATTAGCTTTTCCTTTTCCTTAAGCAAACATCTTCTCCATTCTACTTTGGTTTGTGCTTCAGATTATGAACATATTTTGAACTTTGAACCAGAAAGGAATTTCCGGTAAATTCAAGGTAATATAATAGATTATTATAGGTGCACTGTGTGTAGAATAACGCAGTGCTAATTTTGTTGTTTGCTTTGTTCTGTTTTTACCTCTACAAAGTTGACTGAATTTCTTTTTTTTCAATTTTTTAGTTGTTGATGGATTTTTATTTTATTCATTTATTGTTTATATGTGGTGCTGAGGATTGAACCCAGTGCCTCACACATGCTAGGCAAGCGCTTTGCCACTGAGCTACAGCCCCAGCCCCAGTTGACTGAATTTCTTGACATGGAGAAGGAAAATGTCTTTTTTTTGGTACCATGTCTTGAACTCGGGGTATTTGACCATTGAGCCACATCTCCAGCCCTGTTTTGTGTTTTATTTAGAGACAGAGTCTCACTGAGTTGCTTAGCACCTTGCCGTTGCTGAGGCTGGCTTTGAACTCGTGATTCTCCTGTCCTCAACCTCCCAAAGTGCTGAGATTACAGGCATGTGCCACCGTGCCTGGCAAGGAAAATGTTTTGTGTAGTAGATCAGAAACCTTCAATGTGTTAAAGAAAATTTTAGGAATATGGATAGTTTTCACCAATTTGAGTTAATTATTTTCCTAATTTGTTTTGATAAGCAGGATCAATAAGTACTTCTTATATGTTAAGAGTGCTCTTTGAAGGGTGGAAAGCTATATTTCAGAGTTTTTCTTCTAAAAGAAAACTGTTGGTATGGTGGAAATACAAACTATAGAGGTGAAAAGATATTCTGGTATATACACTGCAATTCAGTGAAATTTGGAGATGGAATTGTAAGCTGAATGCTAAAATAATACTCATTGGAGGGAATAGAACTTGATTAAAACCAAGTAGGAGAGACCATTTTGAGAAGGGATAATGCTGAGAAAGTTTTCAAAGTATAGTGAACAGTGCAAATTAGCCTTATAAAGAGGGTTCAATGAGAGAGCCTTTGAGCATTTTTAAGCATGTTATGAAAAAATAATTTAGGCTTCATGTTTGTGCATGATTGTTTATAGGAGAGTACACATAAGTGAAAGGCAAGGAGATCATTTTGAAGGCCACTTAGCAGTAGGCCAGGCATGTAGTAATGAAGATTTAAACAGTCAAATAGGAATGGAAAGGAAGAGTCTAGAAACAGTAATGGAGACTGTTGAGGTGACCGAACATTGGTGCTCTCGTCTGAAATAATGAAGTCAGTAGAGAGCTGGTTAGAGTTAGGAGAGGGAGTTTGCAGGCAAAGAAGGTATTGAATTTAATTTTAGGTATGTTGAACATGAGATTGTTGGTATCAATGTAAAAGTTGATCCTATAGGCATCTAGCAGTATGCCAGAGGTAAATCATTCAATAAATTTTAAGTCAGGCTTATTAATTTGCCTAAAATTGTATTTACTCCCTTTAAGTGTACACTTTGGGGGGTTTTGGTATTCAGTTGTGTAATCACCACCAAAACAAAGGTATAGACCGTTTTCGTTTAACATTTCCGTGTCCACAAAAATTTCCTGTGTCCCCTTGTATCCAGTTCTGTTGCTCTGTACTCTTACCCTTGGCAATCACTAATGTGTTTTCTGTCCTTGTAGTTTTTGCCTTTTCTAGATTACCGTATATATATAATTATTCAGTTTGCAGCTTGTTTGTTGGATTGTTTGACCTAGTAATAGTTTTGACAGTTACTCAGATGTTGCATTGATTTTTAGGAATTAGTACATTCTTTTTTATTGCTGAGTAGTATTCCATATTCATTTATCCATTTACAATTTGAAGGATATTTGGGTTTCCAGCTTTTGTCTCTTATGAATAGGTTACTATGAACAGTTGCAGAAAGGCCCTTGTGCAGGTTTTCCTTTCTCCTTGGGTAAATACCTTGGATAAATACAAACGAGATTTCTGAAACTCAAACTTTTCCAAAGTGGCTGTACCATTTTGCATTCCTTTCAGCAATGATTGAGAGTTCCAGGTTGTTAGTATTCTTGTAAGCACTTAACTATTGTCAGTTTTTAAATTATAGCCTTTCTGATAGGTGTATGGTGGTGGTATGTCATTGTGGTTTCATGTTTTTATTTGCCTTTCATGTTTACATCTTTTTGTGTGTGTGTGATGCTGGGAATTGAACCCAGGGACGCTTTACTACTAAGTTATATCCCTACCCCTTTTTATTTTAAGATGAGGTCTTACTAAGTTGCTTAAGGCCTTATGAAATTGCTGAGTCTGGCCTTGAACTTGGCAATCCTCTTGTCTCAGCCTCCCTAGTTGCTGGGATTACAAGCATCCACTAGCATGCCTGGCTTCATGGAATACTATAAAATGTTTAGATCGTTTATCTATGTTTTATTGGATTATTTGTCATCTCACTGAGTTGTAATAATAGTTCTTTGTGTATTCTAGAGGCATGATATGTTTTAGAAATATTTTCTCCCTTGCTGTGGAATGTCTTTTCAATTTATTGATGGTATTGTTTGTAACACAATTTTAATTTTGATGAAGTCCAGTTTATGACTATTTAATTATGGGTGGTGCTTTTTGTGCCTGGTCTATAAAGTTAAACCATGTTTCTGAGGTCATGACGATTTTCTTTTCAAGAAGTTTTACATATTTTTACCTGCTACATTTAGGTTTGCTATCCTTTTTGATTGTGTGTGTGTGTATGTGTGTGTGTGCATGTGCATGTATGCTAGGGATTGAACCCCCAGGGGTGCTCTACCACTGAGCCACATTCCCATCCCTTTTAATTTATTTTTGAGGAAGGGTCTCACTAAGTGCTCAGGGCCTCCCTAAGTTTCTGAGGCTGGCTTTGAACTGGCAATTCTCTTGCCTCAGCCTCCTTAGTCACTGGAATTATAGGTGTGTGCCACCATATCTGGCCTTTTAGAATTTTTCTGTAGAGCAAAGTAAAGATTGGAGGTTTTTTTTTCTTTCCCGTATGAATGTCTAATTGTCAGTTCAACAGATGTCGGTTGATTTGGGCATGGTTTTAATAAAGAAATAAATATGAACTGTCTTTGCCTAATAGGAATATCTTGGGATGCTATGAAAGACAGACATATGAAAACATAAATTTCAATGTGGTATAATGGTTGCAACTATAAGCACATATAGCTTAATATTCAGATTTTTTTTTTTTTTGGTACTGGGATTGAATTTAGGGGTACTCGACCACTGAGCCACATCCCAGCCCTATTTTGTATTTTATGTACAGACAGGGTCTCAGCCGGGCGCGGTGGCTCAAGCCTGTAATCCCAGCACTTAGGGAGGCTGAGACAGGAGAATTGCGAGTTCAAAGCCAGCCTCAGCAATGGCGAGGCGCTAAACAACTCAGTGAGACCCTGTCTCTACATAAAACGCAAAATAGGGCTGGGGATATGGCTCAGTGGTCGAGTGCCCCTGAGTTCAATCCCTGGTACCAAAAAAAAAAAAAGACAGTTAGTTTCAGAAGGATGATAAAGTATCAAATAAGGATCTTTTATTTATCCCATTTTAAAGATGAAGAAACCATTGTAGAGAGAGGCTAAATAATTCAGCAAAGGCACACAGCTGGAGAGATTTTTAGCATATGTTTAAAATTGCTTTCATATCTCAAAATATTTGTTTTAGATTGAGTCTAGTGTGTGTAGCAGTATGCTAGACACTTGAATATTTTTCCATAACAAAAACTATTTTTTTATTCTCTGTATCTGTTGCCTGTTTAGCACCCTAAACTCAATGTTTAGTAGAATAAAGAAGGCTGCTGTTAAAGTTGTCATGCAGGGGCTGGGGCTGTAGCTCAGTGGTAGAGCGCTTGCCTAGCATGTGTGAAGCACTGGGTTCGATCCTCAGCACCACATACAAAGAATAAATGAATAAAATAAAGATCCATCAACAACTAAAAAAAAAAAAAAAATATTTAAAGTTGTCATGCAGAATATGTGAATTTGATTACCTGATACAGAAAGGACATTGAATTGTGTTTTCCATGTTAGGCTTCTGAACCTAAAACACAATAATGAATAAATGCAGTATTTGTGTTTCCCTTGTACTCTTGTACCTAGTGAATTCTTGTTAATTTTGTAAGATTGTACATAACAGCCAGATATGATGGTGTATGCCTGTAATCCCAGCAATTTGGGAAGCTGAGGCAGGAGGATCACAAGTTCAAGGTCGGCCTTAGCAACTTGGTGAGACTCTTTCTCACGGGAAAAAAAAGGGGATGGAGATGTAGCTTAGTTAAAATATCCCGGGCTTTAATCCCCAGTGCCCCCCAAAAAAGATTGGATATAAGAAATTTCAATTTTGTAAATAAAAAATTGTCAAATACTGGCATTTTCATATTGATTTTCATGAATATTAACAGGATAAATTAAACTAAAAGGCCATTCATTCACCATGTTCTTGTCACTGTGCTTAGTTTTAAGATGTGTAATCCTTAAGGATCCCACAGATGTATAGGGATCATTTTAAACCAACGATTGCAATTTTATATGATAATTAATATTATATAGAGAATGGTGAGAGAATTGCTTTCATGGCTCTTCTTGAATCTGGGAGTAAAAGGATGGACTTCAAGAAGAAAATTTAAGAGTTATTTGATGTTTTATAGGTGTGGATTTTACTATCTCAATTTGATGTTACAGGCACGAGGTGGAACTTTCAAAAGAACACTTTAATGATGAGCATACTATTAGACTGTCAACTACTATTTATCTGAGACAGCACCCTATTCATTACTGTTTTACAGCAGTGAAATTTTCTGGGTAGATTTGGCACTTCAAAAGTAATTGCTCGAATTTTTTTTTGTACTGGAGATTGAACTCGAGCACTCGACCACATCCCCAGCCCTAATTTGTGTTTTATGTAGAGACAGGGTCTCACTGAGTTGCTTAGCGCCTCGCAGTTGCTGAGGCTTGCTTGGAACTTGGAATTCTCCTGTCTCAGCCTCCTTAAGTGCTGGGATTGATTACAGGCTTGCGCCACTGCGCCCAGCAATTGCTGGAATTTATTGAACAGCATTTTTAGAAATTCATACTCTTAGGTCTGTACCTTTATTTAAAATCTTCTAAGTCACTATTTCATCTTGTCTTTTTTAGAAATATTTTTTAGTTGTAGGTGGACACAATACTTTATTTATTATTCTTATGTGGTGCTGAAGATCGAACCCAGTGCTTCACTCGTGCTAGGCAAGCACTCTACTGCTGAGCCATGATCCCAGCCCTCATCTTGTCTTTAATAGTATCCTTAACTTTTCTCAAAGTTTGAGTATACTTCATGGATAGTTATTATAAAAACTCAAACAGATTCATGGCTGTTAGGGGTATTTCTTTGACAACTATTTTTTACCAATTATTGGACATCATGCTCTATAGAGACTCTCAGAACTGTGAATCTAGGAAGAGAATATATGCCCACTGATTTTTGTATATAGTTTGGCCCAAAGGCAGAATTTTTTTTTTCTGCTAACTATACTGGAAAAAACATTATAAATCATGATATCCCACATAACCCTACTAGATTAGAAATCAGTTGACATAATTATCGGTCCAATTGTGCCATTTACCAGTGGGATTATTGTGTGCAAGTACCGTAGACATTCCTTGTAACCTTACAGGGGTTGCTTTGAGCATTATAAGAGGTAATGAAATACTTGTGTTTAACTGCAGTGCATATGTGAACTGTTACTAGCGTTATTTTAGATGAAGTCACAGGGTCATTATTATTGATATTAACACCAATTAGTTTTCCTAGCTTTTAGAAAAGAAAGTCAAAACAGTTTTCACTCTTAAAAATATTTTATTCAGTAGTATATGTTCAAGTAATTCAAAGTAAAATCTGCTAGTGTTTTTTGTTTTTTGTTTTTTGTTTTTGGTACCAGAGATTGAATTCAGGGGTACTCGACCCTGAGCCACATCCCCAGCCCTATTTTGTGTTTTATTTAGAGACAGGGTCTCACTGAGTTGCTCAGCACCTCCCCGTTGCTGAGGCTGGCTTTGAACTCATCATTCTCCTGTCTCAGCCTCCCGAAGTGCTGGAATTACAGGTGCGTGCCACTGCGCCTGGCTTGCTAGTGTTTTTGATCATGTAAGTGAAATGTACTAAAAGCTAGCAATATACCAAATTCTTTTATGAGAGTCTTGGGTTAACCTTGTCAGATGCTACTTAAAAAGGCATTGTGTGTGTGTGTACACATTCATGCACACTTGTCTCCTTGTGCTTTCTTTATCCCTCTCCTTATGGAGTTAAATTAATGTGTGTTTGGAATTGTTTTTCCCAGATGGAGATGGTGATGGTGATGGAGCAACTGGAAAGAAGAAGAAAAAGAAGAAGAAGAAGAGAGGACGTTAGTATCTGAAGTTAATCTTACTTGGTAATAGTAGTTATTAACCAACAGATTTGAAGAGTAGATTAGAAGTTGTTTAAGGTCCTAATACATGTCAGGAAAATAAACTTAGGCTTAATAGAGATAGAATTTAGTGCAACTAATAATTATATGGCAAATATTTTGGTTTAACAAATTTTTTGATATTTTCTATAGCATTTATGTGAGTTGGTTGCATTTAATCACAAGTTAGGGGTGAGTTTCTAAAAATTTTATAAATTAAAACTTGCATAATTCAAAGAATAATTTTGCCAGGGATGGCTAAGTGATTACCGTATGTGGTAATAGGGTGAACGTGGTTTGCAGTTTATCTGCCAGCTTTGAAATGAGATTCTTAATGAATATTTAATGAGGAATGCCATTATTTTAAACTCTATGTATATAGTAAGATTTTATACGTAAACTCATTATCATACTATTTTAAGTACATATAAAATGGGACCCTACTCATACTGTATTTCTATATATGACAACCAAATATCTTCAAAAGCCTGAAAACATATTAAGGAGACTATGGGAAGACTATATAGTATTGAGGAATAAAGATTGGTTTGAGAATTAGAGCATATAAGTTCTAATAATCTTGGATGCCCTTTGGGCTGTTGAGGATCATTAAATGTCTGGTTATGCCTTCCTTTAAAATATTTCAGGCTACAATTTTATGAATTAGAATTTTGGGGCCTTGACTTCCATTTTTATCTGTTGTTGAGAGAAGTACTTATATTTTAAGGAAGGTTTTGGCTCTGTCAACTATTCCCCTAGCATGTCTAACCAGGTAGAGATGGGATAACCTTTCTTTTCTAGTATCCATACTTACTAGATCTTTCTGCTCTCATATAAGGATGTCATTCTTGCCTCTAGCTTGTGAGGACACATATGTCTGTGTTTAGTGAGCACAAGTTAATTACATTCCAGGAATCTTCCATGTATTCTAATGTCCTATTGCCTATTCCTTCCATTAAAAAAATCATTAATAGTGTGCCTATGAAGGGTGAGGGATGTAGCTCTCTGGTAGAGCACTTGCACAGCCTTGGGTTCTGTCCCTGGTACCACGTTAAAAAAAAAAAAAAAGTGGATGTGTAAATTGGTATTCTCTGAGAATGAATTGAGAGAGATTTATTTCTCCAAATACTCTATAATTGCTCCCTAATGAAAGCAGACCTGTAAGGAGGATGATTATGGAGCTATTTTTCACTTGTCCCTTTTAGAATAATTCTACTGATAGATGTTTTGGTATGATGTAGTTGTGCCTCCTCTTAGAGTATTGTTGAATTGTTGACTTTATCATTTATCCCCGTCCCCTGCCCCCACTAGGGATTGAACCCAGTTTCACTTGATTCATGATCTTCCTGCTTCAGCTTCCCAAGTTGCTGGGATTATAAGTGTGTACCATTGTACCTGGCTCAGTGCATTTCTTTTTTTTTTCCTTTTTCTTTTTTTCTCTTGTTGTATTGGGGCTTGAGCTCAGGGACCAGGGTCTTGTGCATGCACCAACCCATGCACCAGGGTCTTGTGCATGCTAGGCAAGCACTCTATCTCCAACCCTTTAATTGCATTTATTAGCACTTTTTTTTTTTTGGTGGGGGAGAGGTGGAGTTGCATCCAGGGGGATTTTACTATTGATCTGCATCCCCAGTTCTTTTCTTTTTTCTTTTGAGACAGGTCTCACTACGTTGGTGAGGCTGGCCTTAAACTTGGATCATCCTGCCTTAGCCTCCTGAGTTGCTGAGATTACAGGCATGTCCCACTGCACCTGATCTTTATTAGCATTCTTAAGAGACCCTCTTTTTTCTTATCTTAATATCAAGAATAATTGTGTTTTTCCTGTGTAGTTGATTTGTTTTTCTTTTTTTTTTGTTGTTTTTTTTTTAAATAGTTTTTTAATTGTAGAGGGACAAAATATATTTTTATGTGGTCTGAGGATTGAACCGAGTGCCTCATGCATGCAAGGCAAGCGCTCTACCACTGAGCTACAATCCCAGCCCCAAGTTGATTTGTTTTATCTCAAAACACCATGAACTATGAAAATAATTTGGGTTTTTAGAGCTAGATTTGTGATTTTTTAAAAGTATTTTTTAGTTGTGGAAGGACACAATATCTTTATTTTATTTATTTATTTTTTATATGGTGCTGAGGATTGAACCCAGTGCCTCATGCATGCGAGGCAAGCGCTCTACCACTGAGCCACAATCTCAGCCCCAAATTTGTGATTTTTGTATTGGCCTTGTTTTAGGTTCTGTTTTATGTTCTTTTCCTTGTTTTGATTTTTGCTTTCTAATTGACTTTGAATGTCTCTTATTTGTGTATTTTTGATAAAATATTTATGAAATAAGGCAGATAATTTATAATAAAAATGTTATTGAGGTTAGTTCACTGCCCTCATTTTCCTCATCTACAAAATGGGAGAATTATAATAATAGCATGTAATTGCAATACATACTATTATAGCTTATTTATAGTTTTATATAATTTAGGGGAGGCATAGCTAAGTGATAGAGTGCTTATCTGGTTTGTATGAGATCCTGGGTTTGATCTCTCTGTCTCTCTCTCTCTTTCTTTTTCTCTCTCTATCTCTCTTTCACACACACACACACAAATCCTCAAGTATAGTCCATTATGATATCAAACATTTTTCAGGATTTCACGCGACTTCATTTATGTTGTCCAAGTCACAGCTAGTAATTGGTAAATGATAGACTTTAACTCTGATATTCTAATTACAAATTCCTTTCTTTCCTCCCTCCCTCCCTTTCTTCCTTCCTTCCTTTTTTTCTTTCTTGGTACTGGGGATTGAAACCAGGGGCTCATTACCGCTGGGTCACTTCCCCAATCCTTTTTATTTTTGATATGATGACAGGTCTCACAAAGTTGCTGCTGGCCTAGAACTTGCAATCCTATTGCCTCAGCCTCCTGAGTAGCTGGGATTACAGACATGCATCTCCGTTCCTGGCTATATTTTATTTTTTTCTGGGTCTTTTTGAGACCTTTGACATATCTTAATTTGTAGGCAATATAGAAGGCATCTTTATCACCTAGATGAGCCAAAGCTTTGACAAAAAAACAAAAATTTCAGAAGACCAGAGTAACTAGTCTTTTAACCAGTGATGGTGATAATATTTAAACAAAAATCAAGATTTTTTTTGAACCTGGAATAACTATGATAATAGCCTGTTAATAAGCTGAAATTTTACAGTCAGATATAGAATTAGTACAAGGTGATTGGGATCCTTAAGAGATTGAGCGCTGATGCAGTGTGAATCCAAAAAGCAAAGAGTCTTAAGTTATTTCAGTAACAATAGGAATTATAGAATCTAAGGTACAGTCTTATACTAATTATACCTTAATTGATATATTAATATAAGTTAGTTTTGGCACCATTTAAAATAAACATTGACAAATTCAAGACTGGCAAATTTGGGTAAAAATAATCAGAGAGTCATATCCCTTAAAATGGTTCCTCATGATAGGGAGGAATGAGTAGCAGTGCATAGTCAGTTTCTTTTTACTTCAAAGAATAAAGCTAGGACTAATAGAGGAAAGTGATAGAGAAATTAATATGAGAAGAGTTTTCAGACAGTTACAGTGCTCCCAAAATGAACAGATACTAGTTTGAGAGATAGTGACTAGCTCCACTGTCAGGAGTTCAGTTCCATCTGTAAGGAATGTTAGAGGATTCCTAGATGGAATGTGAAGCTGAATTAGGTAATCTCTGAAATCTTTTTGATTCATAATTGTTTCCTCTTAGGAACATGTAATGGGAAGAAGTGTTTCCCAATTTTCTTGCCCATACAACATTTTTAAATGTTATCATGAAAAGAGAGTGAACCAGCTGGCACTCACGAGTTGCTACTTTTGGATTGAAGGAGTGAGTCAAAAAATGGTTCCTTAGATAATGATTTGCCTCAATAGATGGTCATATTAATGTGCCTCTTTTTCCCCTTTGCCCAACAATAAGAGCAAAATAGTTGTAAAATTTAAGAAAAATTTTATAACACGTAAACCGCTTACTTCAGCTTAGTAGTTGGTAAATGCTTCAGTTATATACACAAAAGTCATATATTGCTGCATAAATTAGCTCTCATGCAACTTTTTGGCATTCCTTGGATTTAGCATTCATTACTAAAGGGCAGATCTTCATATAGTAAGAACTGCGTGGATGCCTGGGATCAGCAGTGTTTCAGATGTTGAATATTTTTTCAGAGTTTGAACTACTTGCATATACATAATGAGGTATTTGGGGATAGGCCCCAAGTCTAAACATAAATTTCATTTTATGTTTCATATACACATAACCCTGAAGGTAATTTTATACAGTATTTTTAATGTGCTTGTGTTTTAACTGCACCCTGCCACATGAAATAAGGTGTGGAATTTTCCACTATGGCAATATATCAGTGCTCAGAAAGTTTCAGATTTTGGGCATTTTGAATATTTGGATTAGGGATACTCAAACTTTCTACAATTTGGGAAATAATGTGTAAGATGTTTGCCAAGTGCTATAAATTTTTTCAGGTACCTGGAAATTTTGTGTATGGCTAACTCAAAATTTTCAGCATCGACAGTGTATGCTCTTAACTTTTACTAATTTTCCCAGGGAATAATAGTTTTTCACTTATTAATAGTAATAGGACTTCTTATTTTCTTGTTAGTTTTGGGGGGGGCTGGTTACCCAGCTGGTTACCAGTGCTAGAACTCAGGAGCACTCAAGCACTGAACCACATCCCCAGCCCTGTTTTGTGTTGTATGTACAGAGAGGGACTCACTGAGTTTCTTAGCGCCTCCCTGTTGCTGAGGCTGGCTTTGAACTCATTATCTTCCTGTCTCAGCCTCCTGAGCTGGGATTATAGGCGTGTGCCACTGTGCCCAGCCCTTTTTTGTTTTTTATTTGTGAAAGCCAGCTTCTATGTTCTTGCATCTCTGGTACAATAAGTGGGGATGAAAATCTTGGAAGTTGCTTTCCTACCAAAGCATATGATGTTTAAATAGATAATGGAATTCTGAGGAGTTAAATGTTTCTCTTTATTAAGCAGCAATAAGTCAGGAGATGGGCAGCCTGTTGAAGTCTCTTCTGTTTTTAGGTGTAATATGGCAACAGGGAGGTTAAAATCAGGACATATAACAACCATTAGAATTGAGAAAGCTGTAATAACTGCTTCATTTTATATTTAATTATAGAAGTTAACATTTTATTTGTGTTTCACAGCAAAAGTCCAAACAGACCCTCCCTCAGTACCCATATGTGACCTGTATCCTAATGGTGTATTTCCCAAAGGACAAGAGTGCGAATACCCACCCACACAAGATGGGTAAGGATTGTAAAATAACTTCCACTTTGACTTTTGTCAGTTTTAGCTTAGCAATAAAGCAGATTTAATTTTTCTCAAAACTTTTTGAACTACTACTTTATTAAAAGCTTATGAATTTGTTGCAAAGAAAATACAGTAGAAGCCCTCTTATCCAAAATGATTGGGACCACTAGCAGGTTGGTTAATCAAAAAGGTATGTTGAAGTGGGAATCCACCCCACACAAAAATCTTTCTCCATAAAGGATAATTTAAATTTGTTTTTCACTTTTCAGTTTTTTGGCATGGACTTGCATTGGATTCTACTTTTTTTCCTTAATAAACTATTTATAATACATTACTTAATGATTTCTGTGTTGGATTTCTGTGAAGAGGAGAGGAGTAAGAAAGAAACTAGTGATCTGAGGATTGATGCTTATATCTTTACATTTACACTTAATCTTATCTAGACTTAATTTGACAAAAGTATTTTTATTTTGTTTTGTTTTGTTTTGTTAGATTGAACCCATGAGCCTCTACCACTGAGCTATGTTTCTAGTCCTTTTTATTTTTCGTTTTGAGATGGGGTCTTGCTAAATTGCTTAGGGCCTTGCTTAATTGCTGAGGGTGGCCTTAAACTTGTGATTCTCCTATCTCAGCCTTCCAGTTCACTGAGATTATAAGCCTGAGCCACTGTGCCCCATTGACAAAAGTCTTTTTTGATGGTTTATCTTCATAGGAGATTTTTCAGAGTAGTCAGTTTAGTTTTCATAGAACAATTCTTTTTATATAGTATATTATTGGATGATATAATTACAGTAACAAGTACAGATGACTTATACAGGTTTGGGAACAGACTCATCCAATTCTTAGAGACATGTTCTGTGAGGATAATTTCACCTGGTCAGCAGATGCTCATAGTGGTATCATGTAGACAGAGCATGGAAACTGGGACCAAACTAGTGTATTTGAATCCTACTTCTTTAACAATCAGATTTGGACTGGGACAAGTAATTTATTGTGTCTGCTTTCATTTCCTCTTCTATATAATGCACACTTTATAAGATTGCTGTGAGGAATGAAAACATATGTAATGCACTAAGACAAGTAACAGATGCATTATGAACTTTAAATAAGTTAGTTGCTATTATTACTTCCAGAATAGTAACCTGTCAGCCACAAATATTCAGAATACCATGGTCATTTCAATATGTTTTATAGAGGGAATCAAGAGCATTGAGTAAGCTGGGCATGGTGGTGCATGCCTACAATCCCAGTGGCTCAGGAGGCTGAGGCAGGAGGATCGTGACTTCAAAGCCAGCCTCAGCAACTTAGCCAGGCCCTAAGTAATTTTAGGGTTTTGCTGAATTAATATATATATATAAAGTGCTGGAGATGTGGCTCAGTGGTTAACTCCCTGGTATTAAAAAAAAAAAAAGCATTGAGTAATCCAGTGGTTGTAATAGTTGGTTAAGAAAGCTTCTACTGTAGTTTTTTATTATTATTATTTTTAAATTTTTGTATATAAAGACATCCTATTTTCTTTAAACATAAAACGGAATGTTGTTAAATTTTACCTCCCTATTCCCAAATGTGAATATTATTAGGGAATAAGTCTGTAAAATTCAGGATTTTATAGCATAGGCATCTTTTCTTTGAATTTGAATTCATCATTTGCTATTGGTGTCTTAAAAGGTGAACTTTTTAAATGTTATAAATACGTGTAATTGTATGTAAATCACATAAATTCTCATAGTACACATGTGATCACATACATTTTTAAATATATTTATTTATTTTTTTGTTTATTCCTTCTTTTCCTTCCTTCTAGACTCATGTTAACCATCTAGCAGGTAGCCTTTCATATTTTCTATGCTCATATATGTGTATATCTGTGTCTTTTTATATAAGGGAGAATATTTTGGTCATTGTTTTATAAAAATGGAATCATAGGCACTCTTCCTTTGCATTTCTCATTCAGTACTACCTCTTGGAAAGTCTCTCCAAGTAATTAGAAGAACTCTATTGTTATTTTTGAATACTTTATAATATTCAGTGGTGTGAATGTATCATATTTTATTCCACCAATCTGTGATTGACTGGCGTTCACTTTGTCTCCAATACATTTTGCCACTGTAAATCATTCAGCAGTAATTCTGTCTAGATAGTTGTGTGCGTGTATTAAACTAAGAATTTTCAGAGAGTGGGGTTATTTTTTGTTTTATTAGATCTTTATTACATCTGGATTTTTTGTGTACTTGTTTTCTTTCAAATGGATAGCTGGTTTATTGTGAAATAATTCCTGCTACCGATTTAAATGATCTTCTTTGTCATATCCTATATTCTCATATATAGTGGAATCAGTTTCTGGATTGTTTGTTCTGCTGATCTATTTGTTCACTGATCTATTTGTCTGTTCTTATGCTATATTAATATGATATTGAAATTTTATAATAGGATATGAACTTTGTAATATAATAAGTTGATAAGACAAATTATTCTCCCCTGTCACACACATACACACTGAAATGTCCTTGTGAGAATTTTGATTAGAATTACATTGTGTTACTATTCTGAAATTTGGCATTTTTATCGCTATTTTATTCATTGTCCTGGTATGCTGTTTTTCACTTACTCAGTTTTTTTTTTTTCCAGATTGATTTTATACATTTCTTGTTAAATTTGTTCTTAAATGTTTATGGGGTTTTTTTTTGCTGATATGAATGAAATGTTTTTCTTCCATTTCTATTTGCTTATTGCTAGAATAGAGAGGAAAGTCATTGGTTTCCTATATTTGTTAACATACTGTTAATTAATAATATGAGTTGTGGAATACTTGAAGTAATACTTAATACTTGACAAAAATACTGAGTTGTTTTTTTTTTTTTTAATTTCAAAAACTACCTTAGCTTCTATTGCAAATTAAGTATAGGTATAAAGAATTCTGGTTTAATGGAGGAAACTGTTAATTATATGTTAAAATACCTTTCAAGGTAACTATTTTCCTAAATATTGCAATGTTGTGTGCTGTCCTGTAGAAATATAAATGGTTGCTTGCTCTTTTCAGTGTTCATAGAAATAGTTTTTAACGGTTTCCAAATAGATTAAGTTCTTTGTTTCTTTCTTTTCTTTCCTTTTATTTATTTATTTTGGTACTGGAGATTGAACTCAAGGGTATACTTCCCCCCACTGGTGCTATATCACCAGTTCTTTTTATTTTTATGTTCAGTCAGGGTCTCGCTAAGTTGCTGAGGATAGCAATCCTCATGCCTCATCCTGCTTAGTAGCTGGAATCACAGGTAGTTATCACTGCACCCAGCAGTAATATGTTTAAAAAGCATTCTGTCATGCCTTTGTCAGTTGGATTAATTCATTTTTTTCACAGAAGAATTGTTGAGCTCAGAATGGTCATTGTTTTATTCATCATATCTTAATTTCTATATTTTTGTTAAATAGACTAAATATCAAAAGATTCAATATAGGAAAAGAGAGTGACTCCATGTTGTTTTTTGTTCTCCATTTGGGCCTGAACTTATAACTACATGCCCTTACAGTTGATTTCTCTATGATTGCTGCTGATTTTCAATTCAAACTCAAGACTTCAACAAGAGTTTCTTTAATGCAGTTTCGGATTGGTAGTTCTTTACCACTGGTGGAGATCATTTCATAACTTTTGTCTTGTTTGTTTATTTTGGTACTAGGGATTAAACCTAGAGCCTCATGCATGCTAAGCTGTACCACTGAGCCACATCCCATGCCATTCCATAATCTTGAATAATTTACTCCTTCTAAGAATGTAGGAAACTCATGAGATCTGTTGATTTTAGTATTGGGGATCTTTATTATAGCATATTCTGATTCTAAAATTTAGGAAAGTGCATTTGAAATTTAATTATATTCATATTTTAGCCTTAAAGAAGTGTTGGATGGGAGAAAGGCAAGAGTTGGAACTGATAACAGCTAATTCACTTTCACAACCTAGGTTCATGATTTTCTTTAGTTTCCTGTGGACATGCTTTTCATTGATGTTTTTACTTTTCACAGAGTCTTTTGACTTTTGAGGCAAGTGGTGCTTATACTTGACTACCGGCTACTGCTGTGGTATATGTGGTAGAATTACGGCTTATGTAAGAAATGAAGAATTACGATGTGTGTTGTTTAAAAATTGATCTGAGAATATAACTAGTATCTTTATGCCTACCTGAAAATGTACTTAGAATATTCAGGTTCATAGTTCGCAGGAAAGGTTTTTGGATTAGTGGAAGAGAAAGGGTTATTACTAGAGGTCAGGAGATTTTGGTAGCCTTATAGTCTAGCTTGTCTGTTCCAGCATGGAGTGAGCAACTACTATATTATAGCATATTGAACCATTTCTTGAGTATTCTTTTTTTTTTTAATATTTTTTTAGTTGTAGATGAACATAATGTCTTTATTTTATTGCTTTGTATGTGGTGCTGAGGATGGAACCCAGGGCCTCACGCATGCGAGGCAAGTGCTCTACCGCTGAGCTACAATCCCAGCCCCCTGAGTATTCTTTTTAAAGGAAGGATTCTATATTATTACTTTTAGTCTGATGCTCTTACCATATATAGTATATTCATTTGACTATTTTCAATCGAAGTTGCTTAAATTATCATTATTCTTGTAAAAAAAAGTAATTCACATACATTTAAATACTTACGAAGTTAAAACTAACTTTATATTGATGGTAGCATACTGTTTTGATTATTTGATAACGTTGGTAAACAGATCTGAAATACATTTCCAAACAGAAAATTAGCCAAAGAAGTCTCTGTGGGGCTCATGTACAGTCTGTGCCAAATAGGACATCTCCTTCGGGCTTTTGTAGCAAATTAGAGGTGCTAGATATTGACACACAAGTAGCAAAAACAGTAGAAAATCATCATGGTGAACTTGACAGTGATGCACAGGAAGGGTCAGGAAGCATTCTGGGGCATTAACTTAGAGGCCTACAATATAGAGTAGACTTGGGTATATATATAATTTTTAATGTTTCTTTTTAGTCATAGATGGACCCAGTATCTTTATTTTATTTATTTATTTTTATGTGATGCTGAGGATCGAACCCAGTGAATCACGCATGCAAGGCAAGCGCTCCACCGCTGAGCCCCAGCCCCAGCCCAACTTGGGTATATTTTTTCTATAAAGGGACGTATAGTAAATATTGTCTTTTTGGGGGGGGGTTTACTGGGCATTGAACTCAGGGGCACTCGACCACCGAGCCACATCCCCAGCCCTATTTTGTGTTTTACGTAGAGACAGGGTCTCACTGAGTTGCTTAAGCCCCTCACCATTGCTGAGGCTGGCTTTGAACTTGCAATCTTCCTGTCTCAGCCTCCCAAAGTGCTGGGGTTACAGGTGTGCGCCACTGCACCCGGCTAAATATTAGGTCTTGAGTGTTATTCCTCTCTGTTGTAGTATAGAAGAAGCTATCGACAGTACATAAATGAATAGGAATGAAATTTTATTTACAAAATAGGTGCCAGGTTGAATTTAACTGAAAGCTGTAGTTGGTTGAGCCACTGGCTTAAGAGGCAAAGATAATTCCTTGAAGTACCCTCACTTTGTATTCTTAGTACGTGAGTTATGAGCTATATACACAATATTACTTAAGAATGTGTGGGGGTTAGCCAGATGCGATAGTGCACACCTGTAATCTCAGCAATTTAGGAGGCTAGGACAGAAAGTTTGCAAGTTCAAGACCAGCCTGGGCAATTTGGCAAGACCCTGTCTCAAAATAAAAAAAAAAAATTTAAAAAGGGCTGGGAATGTGGCTCAGTGGTAGAGTGCCCCAGGGTTCAATTCTCAGCACAAACTCTACCTACCCACCCCTAAATTGTGTAGAAGTTCTAACAAATTTTTAAAAGAATTTCATTCTAAAACAGTTACTGTTTAAAAAATGTTGTTCTTAGAGGGAGTAAATGGCTTTCATTTCTAGATACTAAATATAAAAATTTGTTAACCCTGGCAGTTTAAAAATGTGTGAGCCATTTCTTGAAGAAAAACTTTACTTCTGGTATCTATATAATCAGAAAAGTCCTATACAAGCACATAGTGTTATGTGTTTTGAGGAAAGTGTAAGCACATTTCCAGTTCAGGTCTTTGGATTAATAGTTAGCTCTTGCTGTCATTGAGTTCTGCATCTATAGATTCATCGAATTATAGATCAAAAATATTTTTTGAAAAGTTACCTCTGGGGTTGGGGATGTGACCTAGTGGTAGAGCACTTGCCTAGCATGTGAGAGGCCCTGGGTTTGATCCTGAGCACTGCAAAACACACACACACACACACACACACACACACACACACAGAACATGTACAATGTACAGACTTTTGTTATTGTTCCCTAAATAACACAGTATAACACTTAAATAGCATTTGCATTTTGTTAGGTATTTTAAATAATCTGGAGATGACTTAAAATATGCAGGAGAATGTACATAAGTCATATGTAAATACTACATCATTTTATATAAGGAATTTGAGCATTCATGGATCTTGGTATCCCCAGGACATGGAGCTTGTTCTGGAACCAGTTCCCCAGATATGGAGGACAATTGTACTTCCCTCTTGGCTAATTTTTGCTGTACTCTTTTCAAGTCTGTAAGTATATATCACCTCAAGTGGAAGTATGACTTTTTCTCCCCCACCTGCTTGGTTTCTAGGACTCTTACGTCTTTTCTGGTTTTATCCTTTTTTGTTATTTTGTATTGCTAGTGTATTAATCTGACTATGAATGAAATCTCACTCGAGGTGGTTTTTCCCCCTAAGAAACTTAAAAAAATGTTTAACTTGATTTGGTTTGATTATAGGTATGTGGTTTTGGTATTTCAGAAACTGTTGACATACAGAAATTGAATGTATAATATATTTTATCTTAAATATCTTGTATTACTTGGTGTATTTTTATCTCCCTCAGCTTTTATGCTTGTTCTGCTGTTTTTTAAATGACTCATACTATGCTATGCCTATTCTAAAGGCGAACAGCTGCTTGGAGAACTACAAGTGAAGAAAAGAAAGCATTAGATCAGGCTAGTGAAGAGATTTGGAATGATTTTCGAGAAGCTGCAGAAGCACATCGCCAAGTTAGAAAATATGTGATGAGCTGGATCAGGCCTGGGATGACAATGATAGAAATCTGGTAAAAGGAATACGTTTTTGTAAGAACATGATAAAAAATTTTTATTTTAATACTAACTCTGCAGTTATAATTGTTTGGCTTTCATTACCTCTTTGCTAATAAAACTATTTTAAATAAAGATTCTATAAATATCTTCTAAGTTCTTGTATCACTGTAATGAGGAAACCAAAAGAGGAGCACACGCTTGTCTTGTATCTTGGTCTCCTTTTTATGCGCATATATACTCAGGTGCACATGTATTCATTACTAATTCTTATTTTCTGTCTAGAAATCTGTTTTGTGATTTAATAATTCATATTAAGAAATAAAAATTCTTGAAATGCTTAAACACAAAGCATAATTATGGTGCAGTGAAGAAACCAATAAAATTATTTACCTAATTTTTCACCTTGAGAAATGATTAGTATAAAAGACAATTCTTTGATTTAGATAATTTAAAAAATATATATCATGAACAAATAAAATCAACATTTAAATTGGTCAGAGACTTATCTCCTAGTAAACAAAAGTGGATTGTGTTTTCTCCAGATATTTAGTAAAATATATATAAAAATATATAGATGAGCTATTTTCATGCCATCGTAAAATTGTTACTTATTTATATCCAGAAAATCCTGAGATTGTTCCCAAAAAGTAATATAAGGGTTTTAATAAACGTTCTGACCTTACTGAGCTATAAGTTATATAAAAGTAAGAATATAAAAGTAAACAAATTTTCATTTTCTTTTTGTTTAGTGAAAAGTTGGAAGACTGTTCACGTAAGCTAATAAAAGAGAATGGACTAAATGCAGGCCTGGCCTTTCCTACCGGGTGTTCTCTCAATAATTGTGCTGCCCATTATACCCCCAATGCTGGTGACACAACAGTATTGCAGTATGATGACATCTGTAAGATAGACTTTGGAACACATATAAGTGGTGAGTTCATGGAAATAATTCCTACCTTTTTCTAGTGTTGGATGGAACTGTAAATACCGAACTTCCAAATTCTGTTCTTTCCTGCTTAACTTGCATCCTACTAAAAATGAAGTATATTGGGGAATCTTGATCTTATTTTCTGTGTATTAAAAGCATGGAAAATATCCTATGTTTCTTCAGTCAGGTCATTGTTTTATACATTATATATTCAAATAATAAACATTTATCTAGAGGCTTTAAGTTTGTCAGCTTTGGGATACTTGTTTACTTTTGTAAGTTCTCCTCAAAACCCTATACCCAAGTATCTCATTTCTTAACAGGCAAGAAAGCAAACTTAGATTTAACTACTTAACTAATGTTTACTGAATTGGGTAGGTGGCACTGTGTTTAGGACCCAATGGTTCTATGTGGTTTGGTTTATTTAATTTTTTTGCCCTACATTGTCTGGTCTTTTTTCTTGCTTTGTTTTTGTTTCTGTTTCTCTGTTCACATAACTGAGAGAGTAGTGAATTATATTATCTTACAGTCTAATATATAGGAACCCAGTTTTAATTACACATTTCAGTCTGAAATCTTTGTGTGCTTCCTTTTTTTTCCCTCTTTGATTATGAATGCTCTCTGGAAAGTTAGGATGCGGCCTTTCTTGAGCCTATCATTGTTTTCTTTTTAACTAGTGAGGTTGTAGAGTAAATGTATAAAGTAGATAAATTGACTAACAAAGTAAACTCACAGATGAATTGTTTTTCTTTCAGGTAGGATTATTGACTGTGCTTTTACTGTCACTTTTAATCCCAAATATGATGCATTATTAAAAGCTGTAAAAGATGCCACTAATACTGGAATAAAGGTATGTGAACTGTAAGCACCATTTCATAGGACATATTTCTAGCACTTTATACCCTGTTTTAATGTCTATGGGTAGTTAAGGTGAATTACTTAATTTGGTGCCTCTCTAGTCTTAAGTGTGTAATGATAATATTGTGTACCAAAGGATCTTTTGTAAATTCAACTTTTCTGGCATTTATTAAAACAGTTTAAGCTATTTTTCCCTGTCAAATTGGCTGGGTTTTGTTACTGTTCTTTTTTATTGTTAATAGACTATTTTTTGAGCAGTTTTAGAATTATAGCAAAATGAAGCAGATGGTTTAGAGATTTTCTATATATTTCCCTGCGCCCACCTATGTACAACTTCCTCCACTGTCAACATCCCCCAACAAGAGGTACATTTGTTAAAACCAGGGAACCAACATATCATAAACAGTCCGATTCCTTAGTTTACATTAGGGTTCACTCTTAGTTTTGTAAATTCTGTGGAGAGTTTTTGTTTTGTTTTTTGGAGGTTTTTTGGATTGTATTGGGTATTGAACTGAGGTCCTTGCACATGCTAGGCAAGCACTCTATCATTTTATGGGATTTTACAAATAATGTAATGACATATTCACCATTATAGCATCATACAGAATGTTTTCACTTCCCCTCAAATCCTGTGCTCTGCCAGTTCATCTTTCCTTCCTATAAAGCCCTGGTGCAGCCCAGCTTCCCCCCATCACCACCATGTGGAGAGAGAGAGAGAGAGAGAGAGAGAGAGAGAGTGTGTGTGTGTGTGTAATATATATTACATAATATTTGCCATCTTAACCATTTCCAAGTGTACAATTCATTGGCATTAAATACATTCATAATGTTCTGCAGCCATTACCAGCATTCATCTTCATAACTCTTCGTCTTGTAAAACTGAAACTTTATACTCATTTAAATAGTAGCTCCTAATTTTTCCTCCTTTACCAACCCCTGGCAAAAATCATTATTACCGTCGATGATTTTGACTAATAAAAGTACTTTGTGTATTTGTCTTGTGACTGGTTTATTCCACTTAGCATATTGTTCTCAAGCTTTACTTACATTGTGGCTTGTGTTGGAATTTCTAAGACTGAATAATTTATTGTATATCGGGAGCAGTATTGAACAAATTGTTATATTGTTGCATGTATGAATATGTGACATTGAATCCCACTTATATATAATGCAGCCATTAAAAATACAGAAAAAACATTTTATGTATGTACCACATTTGCTCATTCATTCATGTGTGGATGGACATTTGGGTTATTTCCTTGTTTTAGCTCTTATAATAATGCTGCTATAAATATGAGAGTACAGATATCTTTAAAACACCTTGTTTGTCAGTTCTTTGGGCTATATACCCAGAAGTGGAATTACTGAATCACATGGTAATATTTTTTTAACTTTTTGAGTAACTACCATATGGTTTTCCACAGTGGTTCTATTATTTTATATTCCCACTGACCTAACAGTACATAAAGAAAGGTTCTAGGACTGGGGTTGTAGCTCAGTGGTAGAGCACTTGCCTAGTATGTGTGAGACACTGGGTTTGATCCTGGGTACCATAAATAAATAAATAAATAAATACATACATACATACATACATACATACATACATACATAAAATCAGTCAGTCAGTCAGTCCATCTACAACTAAAAAAAACGAAGTTTCCAGTTTCTCCACATCTTTACCGCCACTTATTATTTTTCTGGGTAGTTTTTTGTTTTTTGGGTTTTGTTGTTGTTGTTGCTGCTGCTATTGTTTTTTGGTACCAGGGATTGAACCTGAAATTGCTTAACCACTGAGCCACATCCCCAGTCTTTTTTATTTTTTATTTTGAAACAGGTTTTCACTGAGTTGCTGAGGGCCTCACTAAATTGCTGAGGCTGGCTTTGAATTTGGCAGTCAATCCTCCAGCCTCAGCCTCCGGAGCCACTGGGATTACAGGCATGCACCACTGCACCTGGCTCATTTCTTTTATAGTAGCCATACTAATGAATGTGAAGTAGTGTCTCATTGTAGTTTTGATTTGCAGTTCCCTAATGATTAGAGAGGGGAGCATCTTTTCATTGCTTCCAGATCATTTGTATATCATCTTTGGAAAGAGATCTATTCAAGTCCTTTGCCCATTTTTTTAATGTATATTTTTTATTCCAATTAGGTTTACATGACAGCAGAATGCATTTTGATTCATTGTACACAAATGGAGCACAACTTTTCATTTCTCTGGTTGTACACAATGTAGAGTTACACCATGTGCAGTCATACGTGAACCTAGGGCATTGTTGTTGATCACATTCCACCATCTTTCCTGCCCCTATGTCCCATCCCTTCTCTTCTCTCCCCTTTGACCAGTTTTTCCATTCTTCCCACGCCCCCTCCACATTACGAATCAGCATCCACTTATCAGAGAGAACATTCAGCTTTTGGTTTTTTGGGATTGGCTTACTTCAATTAGCATGATGTTTTCCAGTTCCATCTATTTACCTGCAAATGCCATAATTTTATTCTCTTTTAATGTGGAGTAATATTCCATTGTGTATATATACCACAGTTTCTTTATCCATTCATCTATTGAAGGGCGTCTAGGTTGGTTCTACAGTTTAGCTATTGTGAATTGTGCTGCTATAAACATTAAAGTGGCTACATTACTGTAGTATGCTATTTTTTTTTTTTTTTTGGTACCGGGGATTGAACTCAGGGGCACTCGACCACTGAGCCACATCCCCAGCCCTATTTTGTGTTTTATGTAGAGACAGGGTCTCAACTGGGCTGCTTAATGCTTTGCTGTTGCTGAGACTGGCTTTGAGCTCGCAATTCTGTCTCAGCCTCCCAAAGTGCTAGGATTACAGGCTTGCATCACCGCGCCTAGCTTGTAGTATGCTGTTTTTAAGTCCTTTGGGTATAGACCAAGGAGTGGGATGGCTGGGTCAAATGATGGTTCCATTCCAAGTTTTCTAAGGAATCTCCATACTGCTTTCTAGATTGGTTGCACCAATTTGCTGTCCTACCAGCAATGTATGAGTGTGCCTTTTTTTCTACATCCTTGCCAGCACTTGTTTGTATTCTTGAGAACTGCCATTCTGACTGGCGTGAGATAAAATCTTAGTTTTGATTTGCATTTCTTTAATGGCTAGAGATGTTAAATATTTCATATATTTGTCGATCGACTGTATATCTTCTTCTGAGAAGTTTCTGTTCAGCTCCTTGGCCCATTTATTGATTGTGTTGTTTGTTTTTTTGGTGGTGTTTTTTGAGTTCTTCATATATCCCAGAGATCAGTGCTCTGTCTAATGTGCGTGTGGCAAAAATTTGTTCCCAGAATGTAGGTTCTTGTTCACCTCATTGTTTCTTTTGTTGAGAAGAAGCTTTTTAGTTTGAATCCATCCTATTTATTGATTCTTGATTTTATCTCTTGAGCTTTAGGAATCTTATTAAGGAAGTCAGGGTCTAATCCGATGTGATCAAGATTTGGGCCCACTTTCTCCTCAATTAGATGCAGGGTCTCTAGTCCAATCCCTAGGTCTTTGATTCACTTTGAGCTTAGTTTTGTGCATGGTGAGAGATAGGGGTTTAGTTTCATTTTGCTGCATATGGATTTCCAGTTTTCCCAGCACTATTTGTTGAAGAGGCTATCTTTTCTCCAGTGTATGTTTTTGGCACCTTTGTCTAGTGTGAGATAACTGTATTTATGTGGGTTTGTCTCTGTGTCTTCTATTCTATACCACTGATCTACATGTCTATTTTGGTGCCAATACCATGCTGTTTTGTTATTATAGCTTTGTAATATAATTTGAAGTCTGTATTGTGATGCCTCCTGCTTTGTTCTTCTTGCTAAGGATTGATTTGGCTATTCTGGGCTTCTTATTTTTCCAAATGAATTTCATGATTGCTTTTTCTATTTCTGTAAAGAATGATGTTGAGATTTTAATTGGAATCGCAGTGAATCTGTCTAGCCCTTTGGTAGTATGGCCATTTTGACGATATGGATATGGATTCTGCCTATCCAAGAACATGGGAGATCTTTCCATCTTCTAAGGTCTTGTACAGTTTCTTTCTTTGGTGTCCTGTAGTTTTCATTGTAGAGGTCTTTCATCTCTTTTTTTAAAATTGATTCCCAAGTATTTCATTTGCAGGGGGGCTACTGTGAATGGGGTAGTTTTTCTAATTTCTCTTTCAGAGGATTTATCACTGATGTATAGAAATGCATTTGATTTATGGGTATTGATTTTATATCCTGCTGTTTTGCTGAATTCATTTATTAATTCTACAAGTTTTCTGGTGGAATTTTTCTCTAAGTAAAGAATTGTGTTGTTGACAAATAACGATAACTTCTTCTTTTCCTATTCTTATCCCTTTAATTTCTTCTGTCTGTCTTAACTGCTCTGACTTTGCCCATTTTTTAATTAGATGGTTTTTTTGTTGAGTTTCAGGAGTTCTGTGTATATTCTGAATATCAGTCCCTCATGAGATGATTTGCAAATATTTTCTCATGTTTTGTGAATTACCTTTGTATTGTGTTCATTTTTTAAAATATTTTTTTAGTTGTTGATGGATCTTTATTCATTTATTATTTATATGTGGTGCTGAGGATCAAACCCGGTGCCTCACGCATGCTAGGCAAGCACTCTACCACTGAGCTACAGCCCCAGCCCTGTATTGTGTTCATTTTGATGCATAAAATGTTTTCATGAAGTCTAGTGTTGTACTTTTTTTTTTTCTTTTGTTGCCTGGGTCTTTGGTGTTATATCCAAGAAATTATTGCCAAAATCCAACATTATGAAGTTTGTGCCCAGTGTTTGCTTCTAAGAGTATGTTTTAGGTTCTAAATTTAGGTCTTTTATCCATTTTGAGTTCACTTTTGGATATGGTGTTTGTTAGGTAAGAAAGGGTCCATCTTTATTCATTTGTATATGGATGTCCAGTTTTCCCATCAACATTTGTTGAAAAGACTGTCCTTTCCCATTGGGTAGTCTTGGCACACTTGTCCAAAACATTTGACAGTCTGTATGAGAGTTATTTCTGGGCTTTATTCCATTGGTCTATGTCTGTTTTATCCAAGTTGTACACTCTTTTAATTACTGTAGCTTCCCCAGGAAGTTTTGAAATAGAAAGTATGAGTCTTCCATTTTTGTGCTGCTTTTTCAATATGGTTTTGGCTATTCAGGATCCCTTGGGGTGCCATTTGAATTCTAGAGTGGAGTTTTCTATTTCTATGAAAAACACCATTGGGTTTTTTTTTTTTTTTAAATGTTTTTTTAGTTGTAGATGGACACAGTATCTTTAATTTATTTTTATGTGGTGCTGAGGATCGAACCCAGTGCCTCACGCATGCAAGGCAAGCGCTGTACCACTGAGCTATAATCCCAGCCCCACCATTGGGTTTTTGTTTGTTTTTTGTTTTTCTAAAATATATTTTAGTTGTCAATGGACCTTTATTTTATTTATTGATATGCAGTGCTGAGAATTGAACCCAGTGCCTCACACGTGGTAGGTAAATGCTGTACCACTGAGCTACAACCCCAGCTCCACCATTGGGTTTGTTTGTTTGTTTGTTTATTTGCTGCTGTTGAGAGTGGAACTCAGGCTTTGGCATTCTAGGCAAGCCCTCTAAAACTGAGCTACATTCCAGTCCCACCATTGAGATTCTGATGAGGGTTGCATTTAATCTATAGGTTGCTTCAGGTAGTATAAACAATCCTGGGTAATACAGTTTGTGGACATGGAATGTGACTTTATTCTTTTAAAATACTTTTCAAAAATGTTTTATAGTTTTCATCGTATAGCATCATTTCCTTGCTTAAGTAAATTCTTTCGTATTTTATTCTTTTTAACTATATTGTAAAATTGAGTTGTTTTTGTAATTTGCTTTCAGATTGTTGTCAAATGTACAGTAATGCAATGTGTGTCAACTTTGTATCCTGTACAAAGTTTTCATAGGATTTTTTTTTATCTTTATTTATTTTTTACTTGGTAGTGAGGATCGAACCCAGCGCCTCATGCATGCAAGGCAAGCACTCTACTGCTGAGCTACAATCCCAGCCCTTCATAGGGTTTTTAGTTACTTTGTGGTAGGGTTTTCTACCTGTAATGTCATATCATCTGTAAACAGAGAATTTTACTTCTTTCTTTTCAATTTGGATACCTTTAGTTTCCTTTTTTTGCTTAATTGTTCTGGCTAGAACTTCGAGGGTTGAATAAAAATGTCAGTGTAGTCATCCTTTCTTGCCTTGTTTCTGGTCTTAGAGAAAACACTTTTCAGTCTTTAACCATTGAGTGTTGTGTTTAATATAGATTTTTCATACATACCTGGCTTTTCATATGTTGAAGGTAGTTTCCTTCTACTCTTTAATGTATATATATATTTTTTCTTCACTGCTGAGGATCAAACCCAGGGTCATTCACATGTTGTTAGTCAACTACTCTACCACTAAGCTACATCCCCAGCTGCTCCTTATATTCTTAATGTTGAGTTTTTTTTGGTTGGTTTTTTTTTTTTTTTTTTTTTTTGGTACTAGAGATTTAACTCTGGGACTCTCGACCACTGAGCCACATTCCCAGTCCTGTTATTTAGAGACAGAGTCTCACTGAGTTGCTTAGTGCCTCGCTGTTACTGAGGCTGTCTTTGAAATTGGGATCCTCCTGTCTCAGCCTCCCAAGCCACTGGGATTATAGGCGTGTGCCACCATGCCTGGCTGTTAAGTATTTTTAATCATAGTCGTATGTTGAATTTTGACAAATGCTCCTCCCACCCCCTTTTTCAGTACTGGGTTTGAGATTGAACCTAGAGTCTTGCACCATACTAGGCAGGTGCTGTGCTACTGAACTACATTCCTAGTCCATTTTCATTGTATTTGGAAATAGGATTTTGCTAAGTTGCCCAGGCTGGCCTTAAATTTGCCATTTTCCTGCCTTAGCCTTCCCAATAGCAGGAATTATAGGATGTGTATCACCATGCCTAGCTGTCAGATGCTTTTTATACACAGATAGTCATGTGCTTTTCTGTCCCTTGATTTTTATATGTTGAACAACCCTTGCATTCCAGGAATAAATCTCACTTAGTCATGGTGTGTAATCCTTTTAATATGCTATAGGATAAAGTTTGCTAATATTTGTTGAAGATTTTGCATAAAGTGTTTGTTAAGGGATACTGATCTGTAGTTTTCTTATGGTGTCATTGTTTTGCTTTGATATCAGATTAACACTGATTTCAAAATAAGTTATTCTGTCCTTTTCAATTTTTTGGAAAAGTGTGAGAAGGATTATTATTAGTTTTTGTTTTGAGGTTCTGTGGATTAAAGCCATGACCTTGAACATGCTAGCCACTGAGCTGCACCCCCAGTATTAGGTGTTTAAGTGGTAAAATTCACAGTAAAGCCATCGGGTCTGGGGATTTTCTTTTCAGAAGAATTTTGATTACATATTCAGTTTCTTTAGTAGTTATAAGTCTATTCAGATTTTCTATTTCTTTATTATTTAGTGTTGGTAGGTTTTGTGTTTAGGATTTTATCCATTTCATCCAGGTTATCTACTTGTAAGTATATGGTTGTTTATGGTTCTCTCAGAATCATTTTTTATTTCTATAAAATCAGTAGTAACATCTCTACTTTTTATTTTAATAATTTGGGTTTTTTTAAATTTTTTTTTTAGTTGTTGATTGACCTTTATTCATTTATTTATATGCGGTGCTGAGGATCAAACCCAGTTCCTCCCGCATGTGAGGCAAGCGCTCTACCACTGAGCCACAATCCCAGCCCAGGGTTTTTTTGTTTAATCTTAGTCCATCTAGAGCATTATCACTTTTATTAATATTTTAAAAGAACTTAACTTTTCATTTTACTGATTTTT
>PVHX01006547.1:0-62572 GCA_004024805.1 Geosciurus inauris | reverse complement strand
TTGATTTTTTTTGTTTGTTTGTTTTCTCTAATTTATGTATCTCTGCTCTAATTATTTTCTTCCTTGTGCTAGTTTTGGTTTAGTTAGTTTTTTTTTTTCTAGAAGTTCCTTAACTATTTTGTCCCATTGTCCCAGTTGTGGAACACCTATAAAAACTTAAATATAAGCCAGCCGTGGTGGCACACGCCTGTAATCACAGGATTACAGGGAGGCTGAGACAGGAGAATTGCTAGTTCAAAGCCAACCTCAGCAATGGCGAGGATCTAAGCAATTCAGTGAGAACTTGTCTCTAAATACAACACACAAAAAATAGGGCTGGCAATGCGGCTCAGTGGTCGAGTACCCCTGAGTTCAATCCCTGGTACCAAAAAAAAACCCCAAAAACAAAACCAGAAAAACTTAAAATATAGTATATACTATATAATAATGATGAATGTAATTATAATATATAAGCTCTAAATTATGATTTCCAACATATTGTAGTGCATCTGTGTCAGTTTTGTTGAAGTATTCACAGAATTGAAAACTTGACACTGAATAGGTTAAATTGTAACATTAGAAGGTGATTTGAGATCTTTTTTGTTTTTTAATGTAAGCATTTATAGCTGTAAATTTATCCATTATCACTGCTTTTATTGTATCCTGTAAGTTTTGGTATATTGTATTTTTACCTTGCCCCCCCTGCATTGGGCTTGTATTTTCATTTTCGAATTACCCTCCTGATGTCTTCTTTAATCTATTAGTTTTTAAAGAATGTATTGTTTAATTTCTACAGCTTTATGAATTTTCAAGATTTAGTTTCATTAATTTTTCTGACTTCACTTTGTTGTTTGGAGAAGATAACTTGGATGGTATCTGTCTTTTAAAATCGAATGAGACTTAATGTGGCCTAACATATATTTTGTCTTGGAAAATGTCCCTTATGTACCTGAGAAGTATATATGTGCTCTGTTGTTGGATAGAGTATTATAACTGTGTATGTCTGTTAGATCTAGTTTATTAAGTCCTCTTGTTTATCTTCTATTTGGTTTGTTTTATTTATTATTGTGAGAGTGTGGTAATGACATCTCCAGCTGTTATTGGAGATTTGTCTGTTAATCCCTTCAGTTTTGTTAGTGTTTGTTTTGTGTATTTTAATAGTCTGTTGTTGGTGTGTAAATTTTTATAATTGTTGTATTTTGTTCTGTTGAACCTTTTATTAAAATTTGATGTCTTCTTTATCTCTCCTAACCCCCGCCACCCTTTTTAAGTTTTATTTTGTCTGCTATTAGAATAGCTACCCCAGCTGGCATGGTTACTGTGTACATGAAATATCTTTTCTTGTGTTTTTATATTCAGTTTATTTATGCCTTTGGAGCTAAGCAGATTTCTCAGATTTACGGCATGTAGTTAGATAATGAGTTTTTATGCATTCTGCTAATCTGTGACTTTTCATTTGAGAATTTAATCCACATGACTGATAAAGGAAGGTATTATTTTGCTATTTGTTTTCTATATACTTTGTAACTCTTTTGTGTCTCATTTCTTACATTGCTGTCTTTGTTTAATTGGTGTTTTTGTAATGAAATGTTTACTTTCTCATTTCTTTTTTGTGCCTATTTTATATTTTCTCTGTGGTTACCATGGGGATTACACTTTTTAAAGTTAAAACTCCAGTTTTTCTTTGAACCAGGTACACATATTCCATCTTGAATTTTTGCCATGATACAATGATAATAACATTTAGATTAAAATTAAGTTTTAAAAATGCCTTGGTTAGGGCTGGGGTTGTATCTCAGTGGCCGAGCTCTTGCCTACCAGGCATGAGGCACTGGATTTGATCCTCAGTACCACATAAAAATGAACAAATAAAATAAAGGAATGTTGTCCATCCACAACTACAAATTTTTTTTTAAAAAGCCTTAGTTACATCATGTAGAAAACAAAAAGTGGAGTCAGAAATCATTATTAGACTAATACTAGTTATTATAATTGCCCATTCATTTATCTTTGAACTCATGATTTTCCTGTCTCAGCCTCCCAAAGTGCTGGGATTACAGGCGTGCGCCAGCCACGCCCGGCTTCATTTACCTTTGTTGAGATCTTTAGTTCTTCATATGACTGAGTTTTGTTTATCTGGGAATGCCTTTATTTCTGCCTCACTTTTTAAAAAGATTTATTTATTTTTTACTTGTAGATGGGACACAATTACCCTCATTTGTTCATTTATTTTTATGTGGTGCTGAGAATTGAACCCAATGCCTCACACGTACAAAGGCAAGTGCTCTACCCTTGAGCCATAGCCCCAGCCCTCTGCCTCACTTTTGAAAGACAAATTTGCTGGATATAGAATTCTTGATTCAGAGTTTTTTATTTTAGCGTTTTGAATATATCATCTTACCTTCTTGCCTCTGGAATTTTTGATGAGAGATCTGCTTATAATCTAATTGAGGATCCCTTGTATGTGCTGAGTCATTTCTCTCAGGTTGTTTTCAAGATTCACTGTCTCTAGAAAGTTTACAATGTGTCTTTGTATGTAGGTCTCTGAGCTTATTAAACTTTTTGAATATTTATTTGTGTCTTTCATCAAACATGGTAGGGAACAGACAATTTTTTTCTTTACATATTCTCTCTGCCCGTTTCTCTTCTTCTGAGACTCCCACAGTGCATGTATTGGTCTAGTTGATAGTGACCTATAGAGTTCCCTTATCTTCGATTTTGCTGATCTTTCTTCTACCTGTTTTTTTCCTTTTTATGATGGACGCTATTGGTTAATAAACATTTGTGTACAAGTTAAAAAGAATCCTTCTCACTAGCAAGATTTTTATTTCTGTTACTGCACTTTTAGGCTTGAGAATATTTTTTGGTTTCCTTCAGGTTTTTCAAATCTATGTTGATATTTCCATTTTGTTCATACATATTTTTCTGGACTTCGTTGTCTTCATTTAATTCTTTGGACAATTTTAAGATAATTGGTTTTAAAGTCTTTGTCTAGTTGATCTCCTCTCAGTCTTTTTTGATTCATTTGTTTCCTTTGAATGGGCTATTTTTTTTTCCAATTCATATGCAAACTGATCTGAATCCAACATGGTTAACTCTGGAAATCAGATTTCCTTTCCCCAGGGTTTACTGTTTTTTTAAATTGGTGTTGTATTTCTTCCTCTTATTCTTTTTTTTGTTGTTGTTTTCTTTATTCTTGCAAGTTGTCTATCAAGAATCCTCCTGCTAGCTGGGCGCTGTGGCGCACACCTGTAATCCCAGCACTTTGGGAGGCAGAGACAGGAGGATTGCAAGTTCAGAGCTAGCCTCAGCAATGGTGAGGTGCTAAGCAACTCAATGAGACCCTGTCTCTACATAAAACATGAAATAGGGCTGGGGATGTGGCTCAGTGGTCGAGTGCCCCTGAGTTCAATCCCCAGTACCAAAAGAAAAAAAAAAGAATCCTCCTGCTATATAAACTTAAGATCTTCTCAGATTTTTTTCTGGGCATCTTTCCCTCAGCATGTGTGCTGCCTTTTTAATTTTTTCATGTATGGCTTTGAATGTACTGATCTTTAGTGTTTTGCTCCTAAAAGAGGGAAAAGACAGAAGTGAAGAAGAGGGTAGGAAGTTCAAGATATTTGATTTTTTTTTTTTTTTTCTTTTCTCTCTCTCTTTTTTTATTTGGTGGGCCTGGGGATTGAACCCAAAGCCTGGAGCATATTAAGCAAGCACTCTAACACTGAGCTGCGCCCACATCCCTCTCCAAGATAGTTGAGACAGTTTCTTTTCTGCTGCCTCTGGTTTAGCCCAGCTATGTGGAAGTTATTATAGGAACCCCTGTTTAGAATGGGAGTTCTAGGGGGTTGAGACACCTAATGGCCTAAGTTGTTTGAAATTCACTTTCACCACCTGATGCTTCCTATGAAGGTTTTAAGCCTTCAGTAGATTCCAGAGTTCCTACAGGTCCATTGGATATATTCTGCCAGTGCATTTGTTGTCTACGTAGGGAGATAGATTCCTGGTATAAATTCTTGATTATATGTTCCTTACATTTCTTAGAAACAAACCACATCATTAATTTTATTATAGTCAAAGAAACTGGGGTTTACTCCTGGTGTTTCTTATTTTACCCTCTTTCCACAATCTTCCCTAAAGTGTTTTATATAGGGATTTATAATGTACAAAGTAGTTTTTCTGATTGTCCTTTATTTTTAAACACTAAGAAATTAAGTCACCACATAACTTTACACTGTAAAAAACAAAGTATGTATTATTCTTTTTCTAGTGTGCTGGAATTGATGTTCGTCTATGTGATGTTGGTGAGGCCATCCAAGAAGTTATGGAATCCTATGAAGTTGAAATAGATGGGAAGACATATCAAGGTATGGTCCTTTCAAATGTATCTTATTTTGAAATTAATTTTACAAACTACTATTGATTGCTTTCTATGTATCAACTTTTAGGTGCATGGTAGAAGTATATGGTCACTACCTAGGTATTGCTTAACCACTTTGGTCACTGACAAGACATCCTGGAAATTATTCTAAGGTAGAAAAATTTTTTTTTGGTACTGGGGATTGAACTCAGGGGCACTCGACCACTGAGCCACATCCCCAGTCCTATTTTGTGTTTTATGTAGAGACAGGGTCTCACTGAGTTGCTTAGCACCTCACCGTTGCTGAGGCTGGCTTTGAACTCGCAATTCTCCTGTGTCAGCCTCCGTAAGTGCTGGGATTACAGGCTTGAACCACTGTGCCCGGCTTAGCCAAAATTTGAACTAGGCTTTCTGTGACTAGTCAAATCAAGGCTCAGGAAGAAGCCAGAGTCCCTTTGTTCTGACGATTCTCCAATTTTTAATTTTCTTTCTTTTGGGTCACATTCAGAATTTGGAGACAGGTAATTCCTTGTGTGTCCCTTCAGTTCTCAAGTCCCTTTCCCTCCTAGTTCTTTCCAGCCTGTGTCTTAGGTAGAGTCCCAGAATCACCTATGCTTTCTGGTGCGCTACATTCATTTCCATCAGTTCAGCCTTCCTCCATCACCAGATCTATCTGACCATCCCTGGCCATAATTCTTCCTCTTGATCTGTGCTTATTACTCTCTGTAACCCTGTTCTAATAATTTTCTTGCAGAATATTTCCTTTAACTACATATTGTTTCTTATTTGTGGACTTTTGAGTGGAGGCTTGTCCTGCTTCCTTGCCTCTCACCCAGTAAATTCGTGTCATTCAGTCATGTCATCCCTTTAGATATTACCATCCATCTCTGGGTATTACCAGTTACCCGGTAACTCAATGGCTCTTACCTATTCTATAACAGTCCTTTTCCATATCTGAATATTGAAACTTAGCACTAGTCTTGCACTCTTAGACAAATATTAGTCTTTTTCTTTTTTCTTTCAGCTCATTAATTTCCTTTTTTATATTAAGATACTCTTTTGGAGCTATGGGTGTACCTCAAGTGGTAGAACATGTATGCTTCGCATGCATTAAACCCTGGGTTCAATCCCAGCACCACCACCAAAAAATACAATAAAAAAAATGTATACACACACACACATTCGTTCCCTCTTGTGTGAGACTTTCATGATTGCATTGTGGTTGCATTTCCTTTCTCCTGCCTAGCCCTCATGTCAGTATTAATTCTTTTTCATTTGTACCTTAAACTTCATCATTGCCATGACTCTCATGCACATCACTAGTCCTAAGAACTTCAGTTCAAGCCAGGATACTGTAAGGCTGTTAACACTTGGATGGGGAGTATTGTGAGATAATGAAGAAAAAAACTTTAAGGTCAGGCAGGTCTAATTTTGATCTTAGATAAATCCTATAACCTCTAAGTACCCAAATATCTTTGACTATAGGATTAATGATGGGATTTGTTTTTGAAAATATAATATTTCCTGGAACTTACTAGGCATTCAGCAAGTATTTGTTATTTCTCCTCCTTTCCCCCAGTTCTGGGATGTGTCATGAATATAATGCTTAGTCAAGATCTTCTCAAGTCTTTTTTCCTTCTCTTGAAGAGAAAAATAGCCAAAGAAACCTAATTTTTGTCCTGTTGCAAAAAGAAAATTATATTTCTTCTCTGTTCTTACAATTTTATCACTATTCTTTGAGGAAAAAGGGTCCTTCTTTTATTCAGCGTTAATTCTGACACCTTCTTTTGGAATATCACCTTAATAGCCCTCTCCTACATTCTCAGTCTTTCCCCAGAAGCTCAACTAAAATAAATATGTGGAAATTGGATTAGATTACCTTCCATGGTTTATATATTTTGTTTCTGGCTTTTATTATCATGTGAAATTTTTTAAAACTTAATTTCACATGAAAAGCAGTGGACTTAAATTAGCTCATCCCTTAGTAAGGGTGAAGCTTCTTTTCCAGGTTGCTTTTCTTTGCAAAATATTGCCCAGAGATCTTAGAAACTGTTTTAGGATTGGCTGCTTATGTTAACACCTCAGACTTGAGCTTCCCAGAAGAGTTTTCTATCCCTGAATGAAACTGAAATTAAGAGAATAAATGCCAAGTTAATTTGAAGAATTTGTGGGTCTACAAGATTGGCCTTCTGGTTTCTAGGTTCATTGCTGTAAATAACAGTGTATTTTTTTCTTTCCAAATTTGTGACTCTTAGTCACTTCCGTGAAGAGCATTTCTAGACTGGGTTGAGAATTTGCTGAAGTTCTTGGAAATTCCAGTATTAGCCAATATACACCAATGTCCTCCATTTTTACAATTTGTTCTCTCACATTTCTACAGCTTGATTGGCATGTGCTCTGCCTTTTAAGGTGTAGTAGATGACAATGTGATTTAATGTGTTGTTCCAATTTTCATTGTTATCAGGGTCCTTAATATCTGCTTTCTTATCTCTTTCACTAAGCTAATGCAACAGTTTAGGTTCTATTTTTTCAGCACCTGTTTCAATACTTGTTACGATATTGATAAAGGTTCTTAGAAGGCAACAATTTATTTTTACTAGTTTAACCAGAAAGCAGATTAGAAAAATGATAGATGAAGAAATAAACTTCATTCTAAACTTTTAGGAGTACTCATTCCAAAACCACATAGCAGAACTGGGTCATCAGAGGAGTGCCTTTATGTCCTTTGATCAAGAAGCCAATGAATTGGAAAGTTACTTTTAAAGCTACTGGCACCAGAATTAATCTGCTTCTGTTACAACATATATAAGTACAAATAAGTATCCCTGTACCATTTCTGTCTTTGAAACTGGTACATTCTAGGAAGGTGTAGCCAAGAAACTTCAGATAAAAATGTTTTTCTTGGGCTTATGGGGTCAGTTTGCCAGGTCTATAGAGTAATGAGATTTAAATTTTAAAATAGCTCATTTTGTATAAGAAGAATAGTTTTTTGAAAACTAATTGAAAGTTATTTTTTCTACATAACCCCCTAAATTTGTATTTTACACATCATTTAATTATTAACAGTTTTTTAAAGAGTCTTTCTACCCAATTCTACTCTAGAATAAAGGTAACTTCATACTGGGGATTCTAGAATTATAGAAGTAGCTTTTTCTAAACCTTTTTTTTAAACTTGTGAAGTGTAATTCTGAAAATGCACAAAAGTACAACATCTCAAATGCCAAAACTATAATCTTACCCTTTAAAAGAAAAGATTATTACCAGCATTCTTGAAGCCCCTCAATCACATTGTCTTAGTCTATTTTGTGCTACCATAACAGAATACCTCAGACTGGGTAATTTTTAGAAATAATTTTATTTCTCTCATAGTTTTGGAGGCTAGGAAATCCAGGATTAAGGGGCCACCATCTACTGAAGGCCTTCTTGCTATGTCATCCCATGGCTTGAAGGGCAGAGAGAGGGTGGGAAGGGACAAGTGAGCCAGTATGTACACAAGGGAAATCTTTTTATAAGGGATCCGCTCCCATGATAATGGCATTAACCCATTCGTAAAGGTGATGTCGCCATGACCCAAGTAATTTCCATTAGGCGCCACTTTCCAGTACCACTGCATTGGCGCTCATTTCCCAGTACATTGGAGGACATATTCACACCATAGCACTCATGGGCCATTCCAGTTGCAACAGTGTTCCTCTAGCGAACTTCCTCTAGTCTTGAGTACTGAAGTATTTTCATTTGCTTCTTTATTCAATTATTCATCATTAAACACGAATTATGCTTAATTTTGAACTTGTATACATATGGAATTGCATAATATATATATAGTTGTGTTTTTTGCTTATTTTATCTTTGCATTTCTTCTAGTTAAATGTATCTCGAGCTTGTTGCTTTTATTGTTGTATAATATTCCTTTGTGTAACTATGCCTTAATTTGCCTATTCTGTCATTGATTTAGGACATTGAGATTTAGATTTTAATATATTTGAAATGTTGATGTAATAATAAAATTTAACATTTATTAAAACTGGCATTTTGGCACGGTATCCTTTTGTCCCATAATCATGTAGATACATATTGTTTTTAATCTATTTTAATCATTTTGCATACATGGCACTTTCACATTTATACCTCCTCCTTAGATGACTCGTAGTGTGCCATCCTGCATTTTTTCTTTCATTCCCTCTTAAGTTCCTTTAAACTAATAACTGTAATAAACTACATATTCCACTAGAATCCAGTTTATATGTAACTACTTTAGGTGTGAGGTTATTTAGTAGAGCCATTCCTTATTTTTTAAAAAGCTTCAGCTCTGTACCCAGAAGGCCAAGAATCTGCTTGTCCGGCTAGACACCCTGAATAACACTTACTTCCCTATATATTATGACAGTGAAACCAATCCGTAATCTAAATGGACATTCAATTGGGCCGTACAGAATACATGCCGGGAAGACGGTGCCCATTGTGAAAGGAGGGGAGGCAACAAGAATGGAGGTATGTAAGTCATCAACATACTTCGATGAAGAGCATTTGGATTTTTTTGAGGGGTTAGGAGGTACTGGGGATTGAACTCTGGGCACTTGATTACTAAGGCACATCCCTAGCCCTCTTTTGTATTTTATTTAGAGACAGGGTCTGAGTTGCTTAGTGCCTCGCTTTTGCTGAGGCTGGCTTTGAGCTCGTGATCCTCCTGTCTCAGCCTCCCGAGCCTCTGGGATTACAGGCCATTTGGAATTTTTCTTCCAAACTAAAGCTCATGGTAGCTAAATACATGAACAAATGTTCATGTTGAACATTTTAATGTTGAACAAAATTAGTTTACTGTTCATACTTGCCTGGACAGAAATTGGGATGAATGTTTGTACATGTGTATGTGTGCAGGTCAGTCAGCTGTGGAAGCTGGGGCTTCCAAACTATTGTTTATTCAACATTTAATGAATGTTTACTGAGCATCTCCTAGGTGCTGCCAGTCTCAAATTTATTTCACATGCTAAGGATTAAACCCAAAACATGCTAGCCGCCTACTCTATCACTGAGCTCCATCTGCTCTTTTTCACATAGGGTATTAGTTGTCCAGGCTGGCCTTGAACTTGCAGTCCTCCTGCTTCAGTCTCCCAAGTAGCTGGGATTATAAGCAGGTGTTACCATGCCTGAGTCCAGTCTTTTTAGTAGGCACTGGTGGTATAGCAGTGAACAAAATTCCCTGTATTCTAATAAGGGATGCAGAAAGACCAAAATTTACTAAGGAGATAAGGTAGGGAAAGGTTGAGCGAAGACGGCTACAGGATGTTTCGTGTTGCATTAGGTGGGAAGTCAAGAGATTGGTAATTGCAATTCTGAAATTTTCTTTTTTTCCTCGACCCTTATATATTTTTGAAGGAAGGAGAAGTGTATGCCATTGAGACCTTTGGTAGTACGGGAAAAGGTGTTGTTCATGATGATATGGAGTGTTCACATTACATGAAAAATTTTGATGTTGGACATGTGCCAATAAGGTGAGACTATTCATTTATAATTAATAAATCTCTTTTCAGTTAACAGTATTCCTAAAAATGTGACAAACATAAAGGGGTACATTTGTAAATGTACACTTATGTACTTGAGCAGTAACTTGAGTTTTTATAATGTAGTATTAGAAAGATTAGCCTGTTAAAAATTTTTAACTGAGATGAAAATTATATAGGCAAGTGTCTGATAAAATTAATGTCCAATTATTTTGCTAGCTAGCATTCCTAGGTTTTACGTGTTAATATTTTCCCATTGTTAAATTTATTTCAATTTACGTTGTTGTTTTCTACCTTTTTTATATAAGATGATTGAAGGTTCAATTTTTACCTCCTTTTATGTGTGGTTTTTTTCTTTTTTTAAATGTTTATTTTTTAGTTGTAGGTGACAGAATATCTTTATTTTTATGTGGTGCTGAGGATCGAACCCAGTGCCTTAAGCGTGCTAGGCGAGCACGCTACCACTGCGCCATAATCCCAGCCCCTATGTGTGGTTTTTGAGCTTGATGCACAAAAGGAAACGTCCATGGCTCTGTAGACGAGTACTAGGAGTTTAAAACACACACATGCATAGACACATAAGATAGTCTCTAGATGGTTTCCTAATCAGCTGCTATCTATAATTAGGGATGGTCTATTCCACATTCCAGCTTTTGATTGTTGAAAGAGCAATAACAAAAGTTTCTTAACTTTGAGAAGACTCAGCTAAGGTTTGGGTTTTTCCTAATGGAGAAAATGAGTTGGTAATTCTTGCCAGCCATTAACAATGGACTTTCTTGTCTTAGGCTTCCAAGAACAAAACACTTACTAAATGTCATCAATGAAAACTTCGGCACCCTTGCCTTCTGCCGCAGATGGCTGGATCGCTTGGGAGAAAGCAAATACTTGATGGCTCTGAAGAATCTGTGTGACTTGGGCATTGTAGATCCATATCCACCATTATGTGACATTAAAGGATCATACACAGCACAGTTTGAACATACTATACTATTGCGTCCGACTTGTAAAGAAGTTGTCAGCAGAGGAGATGACTATTAAACTTAGTCCAAAGCCACCTCAACATCTTTTATTTTCTAAGCTTTGTTGGAATACATTATACCAGAATTAATTTGCAACATATTGTCTGTTTTAACAGTGGACCTGTGTAATACTTTATCCATGTTTAAAGGAATTTGATCAAAGGCAAACCGTCTAATGTAATTAACCAAGGAAAAAGCTTTCAGGACGTTACAATGTTAACTGTCATCCCCCCATCCCCACCCCCCCGGTTTAGGAAATGCTATAAAGCTCAAATTAGTTAGGAATGACTTATACATTTTGTTTTGAACACCTAAGAGATGCTTTTTGGATATTTATATTGCCGTATTCTTACTTGAATGCTTTGAATGACTACATCCAATTCTGCACCTATGCCCTCTGGTATTGCTTTTTAACCTTCCTGGAATCCATTTTCTAAAAAATAAAGACATTTTCAGATCTGAGAGCTACATTTCAATGTCTGTGGTTATAATTTGAATAGGAAGTAGCTAAAACTTTAAAGACCTTTTATCTGGACCGTAGACTTCTACACCGAGACATTCTGACATAGTGGCTAAAACAAGATGTGCATTAAATGGAACAATAATCTTTTCATTCACTAGAATACAGTTTTAGAACCACCAGATTAGTACCAGATTAGTACCTTTATTAGTACCTTTATAGAATGAGATTAGTACCTTTGATTTTTTGATGTTGGAAAAATGTACTAATTGAAACATGACTAAGTAGGAACATTTCGCCAACTAGAGAATCATTGATTTAGTAAAAAATCTCAACATTTTGTTCTTTTGTTTAGTGGTAGTTATCAGATGTTTTCAAGCTTATATGAAAAGTCAAAAGGGCATTAAAGCCACAAAAGCAAAGAAAAACAGGAAAACTTCCCATGTTCAGATCTTGTCTTAGTTAGAAAGGTAAAGTTGAAATTAAGGTTTTTCTTTAGTGAGTCAAATGTTCTTAACACTCTGCTCCTTAGCTGATTTGGATTCTTAACATCAAGATTGGCATTTCAGGAAATGAGGTTTCTGATACCCTTCTTACAGCAGCTAAAAGCATTAAGTTGAATGTAAGGATGCGTAACATTTACTTGTTTGAACTGGACCCCACTACTGATTTCTTAATTGCTTGAATTCTTAACATGTGATTTGTCAGGAATGTTCCAACATAATTTCAATATTGTTATGTGCCAAGGTAAAGCCTTAATTTGTATATGCTTTTAGCACAATGAGATTTTATTGCCTCTGGGATGCTTGTTTAGTTTGTATTTTGTTTAACTTTTTCTCTTAAGGAGAAAGCTATGACTTATGTACTTAGATTGTTACATTAAAAAGCTGCTTTCAGCATTAGAGCTATAAATGAATGTTACCTTTTGAGAAAATCAATCTAGATTTTAGCTGTAAAAGCTATGTTTTATTATGGTGCTAATGTAATAGCTACCTTTGAATAATTTCATTTTCTGTGATGCTGTACAAGCAGCAGAGCTCACCAGTTTTGTGAGGACACATTGTAGGGCTTGGACCCTCCAGCTAGCTCCTTTGGGGCTTTGAATCCTTGTTTATGTGCTTTGGTGGGAAATACAAGTATTTTGATTTCTAAACCCAGGATTTTAAAAACTAACCCAAGGAAGAATTTTGGAGCTGAAAGACCTTTTTAGCAGTAGTGATCTATAACTATATGCTCCAAGCTCCTTTCCCAGATGCCTAGTGGGAGCTGCCCCTGCAATGGATGCGATCTTGTAAATAGGAAAGCTGTCACTTAAAATTGTATGTTTGCCTACTAGCCATGTATCTCTTGAAATCATTTTGTTATGTGTACAATGATGTACCTTATTGGTAAAAAAAATTATTAGTTTGATGTTTAACAATAGTGCCTTTAGTAAATTATTTTACAACCAAAACATGTTGTTTTTTGTTAGACCAATTTAGGAGAATGTAGAAGCTCACGTTGATATTTGAGATACTTAGTGCGAAATCTAAATTTGTTCATTTAGATTTTAGTTTATTTGCTAATATTTTAGAGCAGTTTTAGATACACAGCAAAATCTAATTGAAAGTATTGCAGATTTTCTATATACCCTTTGATTACATAAGGTGTTAAGTTTTAAGGCTACTTTTGTGGGGGAGGGAAGTACTGAGGATTGAATCTTGGGCCTTTCCAATGCTTAGGCAATTGTTCTATTGCTGAACTGCGGACCTTTTTTGAGACAATTTTGGAATTGCTCAGGCTGGCCTAGAATTTGCATCATCCTGACTAAGAAGAAGTTCCAGACATGTACTACTCTGTTCAGCTCTTTCCCATGTATTTTTACACTGAAATAAAAACTACCTTTTTTGTGGGTGGGTCGAGGGGTTATGGGGGATTGAACTCAGGAGCACTCAACCATTGACCACATCCCCAGCCCTATTTTGTATTTTATTTAGAGACAGGGTCTCACCAAGTTGCTTAGTGCCTCCCCTTTGCTGAGGTTGGCTTTGAGCTTAGGACCCTCCTGTCCTCAGTCTACTGAGCCACTGGGATTATAGGCATGCACCACCGCGCCCAGTACAACTATACCATTAAAAACAGCATAACTGGGGCTGGGATTGTAGCTCAGCGGTAAAGCGCTTGCCTTGCATGCGTGAGGCCCCGGGTTCGATCCTCAGCACCACGTACAAAGCAATAAAAAAAAGACATTGTGTCCATCTACAACTAAAAAAACAAAACAAAACAGCATAACCTAGTTTATTCTAAAATCTCACTAAAATTAGGTGCAAAAAAAATGTGTAGCCTTTCTTAAACAGTACTTGAAATTAAAGGATAAACTCAAATAACTTGACCACATAAATCTTTAATGAGGTATAAGAATATGTAACATTTGAGGTAACAAATTGCATAGGTGTTCAGTAAATGAACAGTTTTAAACCTAGCCATTTAATGTTCCAGCTGTATTTTTGGCACAAATAATTTATCTGTTCAGTGATAAATTCTCATAGCACTTCATCACCGATTGCCCCAGATGACACATGAAACTTAAATGTGCTAATGGAGGTCTCTTTCAAGTTTATACATAGATATGACCATTAGTGGCCAAGAGCATTCTACAAGATGATATTTTTCATTAGATTTCAAGCTGCAAATAAACCCACTTAAGAAAAAGGGACAAACGATCTATCAGTTAACACTGCGTTTAATATCTTCCATAGCTGATGTGCAAAGTTTAGTGGAAGTTTTCCCTTTCTGAGTAAAGCAGCAGCAGTAGGACTTAAAAGACATCTAGTGAGATTATTAGAGAAGAACAAAGTGTAAGTATCTCACTGTTAAAAAATTCAAGTTTAGGTAATATTTTTGTGTTTTGTTTTTTTTTTTAAAAAGGCTGGGGCCCCACGTTTATCTAAGTGGTTTCCAGTAGTCACATAATCCTAGCAAGAGTAAAAAAAATCCAGGCTTCAGTTTAGAAAAAGGAGACACTAGGTATATAAACCAGTTGCCAATTTTGAACTTACCTTCTCTACCTATGCAGTTTTTTGAGACTTCTTATTCCTTTGAGCTAAACATCTCAAGCTATACAAAGCTTTAAGAAATCTAATGTTATCAAATATAAAATAAACACATACCCAGGATAAACTACATTTGTGTAACATATTGGTTTGCTAAATTCAAATTTTTAATGACTGCTTTATTAGAATCTGCCTTATTAGAAACTGTTTGCTGTGAGCAAATCATAAATCCCAGCCATCATCTTTTCATGTTGTTAGTTACAAAGTTCACTTAATATACCATTTATAAATCTGCCGTTCACATTTAAATGCAGTTTGACTCTGCCAAATAAAGAACACTAACTAAAACAAAATTTACAAGATATATTTTGAGCCCTGTAATGCATGAAGCCTCAGGAACATCCATAAGTATGACTGCTGAGTATTGAGGTGATCTCTGGATATTTCACTTTGTGTATTAGTTTAATTCTCTTCAAGGGGCAGATATTCAGTACACAAATGGCCTGAAAGAAATGACTTCTTTTGGTTAAGACACTATGAAGAAATTGTCTAATTTTGAATCTATTTGAATTTGTATAGAAAATAGTTACAAAAGGTAAGTAACAAATGTTTATAAAATGCCACCCAAATTTCTTTAGTAGATTGCACAAATTCATGATATGAGCCAATTAAGACATCAAAATAAAAGGTAACATTAGTCTGAGGTAAACACTACAAGTTTAAAACTCCTGAGTGCTTGAAAAAAGTTTAGTTCCCTGCAGTTGATATACTGTCTCTGTAAAAAAATAAAAAGTTGTCATAAATACAAAATGTAAATGTAGTGTGCACTGATTTCAAAGTAAAAAAAAAAAACAATGAAGCTCAAAATTGTAAGTCAGCTCTTTTAAAAAGTATATATACAAATTGCAAGAAGAAAGCCCCACTATCTTTGGATCAGTTAAGGATTTCATTAGAAGAGGTATCAGCTTCTTCACTGGTATGTTGGCTACTAGACAGGAGCTCTGGAGACAAGAGTTTAGAATGTCCATTCTCAGTAACTCGCTGCGTATAAAACAAGATATAAGCTTGGGCCTTGCAAACTTCATCCATAGTGCACATGCTTAGCTTGGAATCATTGCAGTGTACCCAGAACCCTAGAGTAAAGCATAGAAATAGGATGTTTATAAAGGAACCTCAAAAGTTTCTAGTATAAAAAGTTAAGTTTTACTGAAACTTAAGCTTTTTCTGAAAGGAAAATAATTTTCTTGGCAATTAATTTCTCCAATGAGAAATATATATAGCTCGTGGAGGGTGTTACAGTATATAACTAACTCTTGGTAATTTATTGTTGAATTAATTCCTTTGTGGGTTTTCTAGTCTTTTTGTAGGGAGGAGTGTGTGTGTATGTGTGTGTTTTGGTGAGACTATTTTCTGTGTGGGTATTGGTGGTGGTTCATTCTTTATTCAGGTACCAAAATGGGAAGAGTAAAACCTCAATCCAATCACTTCTGCTAGGATTAGACTGTCCTAGAAAGGTCATGGAGACAGCAAATAAAAACTATGTATATTAAACCTGTACTCTGAGTTTGTCTTAAAATATCTATGATCTGTGCATTAGATGCTAACAAAATGAACTGAAGTAAACAAATAAACATAGGACCCTGCAATTGGAAGTATGTCTTTAAGTATACATTCTCTGACTTTTAATTAGGAAAAACATCTTCATTATTTTGTTCCCAAAGCCCTTAAATCCTCAAAAGTACTTCAGACCTTCAGAAAATACAATATTACTACAAACCTTCAGAAAATACAATTATTTTGTATATAACCTCTTCCCCAACCCCCTTTTTTTTCCAGTGCTGAAGCACTGAACCCAGGGTCTTACACACACTAGGTAAGCTATATTCCCAGCATCTTCCCTCTTTTTGGTATTGGGGATTGAACCTAGGAGTGCTCTACCACTGAGCTATGTCCCTAGTCCTTTCTTTAAGATTTTGAGACAGGGTCTCAACTGAGTTGCTGAGGATTTTGTTAATTTGCTGAGGCTGGCCTTGAACCTGTGATCCTGCTGCCTCAGCTTCCCTAGTCCTGGAATTCAAGGTGTGCGCAACACCCACCCCTGTTTAAACTAGCATACTTCAGAAACTTTTTTTTTTTGTACCAGGGATTGAACTCAAGGGTGCTCAACCACTGAGCCACATCCCCAGCCCTTTTTTGTATTTTATTTGGGAACAGTGTCTTGCTGAGTTGCTTAGGGCCTTGGCTAAGTTGCTGAAGCTGGCTTTGAACTAGTGAACTTCCTCCCTCAGCCTCTTGAGCCACTGGGGACTGCTCCCAGGTCTTCAGAAACATTCTAAGGAGGAAAGCGGTCAGGTGGCTTTGCTTTTAAATTAAGCAGCCAACTTACAAATTGCTAAAGCCTAAATTCCAGGTTCCAAGTTTAACCCAAGATAAAATTTTTCCTATTTATACCTCCTTCAGAGTTATAGCAGTAGGCAGTGTAGTGTCCTGAGCCGAATCCTTTCCCATGGTGCATTACTACAGCAGATAAGTCATAGATAAAGCATTCTGGTCTGAGGGATTTCAGGGTCTCCCTGCAGCAATAGGGCTCCATGTTTAAAGTTTCCTCAAAGCCAACATGAACACCAATCTTCTCTCGATTATTACATCCTGACCACCTGTGAACAAAGTAAAATAATCAAGCAAAATCAAGGGAGAATTAGCACATGCTAGCTCCAGATAGTTGTTTAACAATAAGACCCCAGAGAATGAGAAAAAATATATAAATTCAAAAAGGAACAACAAAACATATGTATGTAATTTCCTTTCAATGACAAGTTGGGTGTAATGGAGAGATTTACACCCAATGTATGTATTTACCAAATAGGTATATGTATTTATCAAATAGGTGTATTTACCAAATAGGTACAGCCAGGTTTCAAAATACATATTTGCCCTCTGTAGTTAGATGACATATAGGAAAAAAAATGAGCTTTTTAAAAAAATTATATAGCCCTATGGGCATTTTCCTCTTCTAAAAGATAAAGTCAAGGCTCCAAAGAGTTTTTTAAATTCCTTATTATCTCTTATTGTCTTGCCACAGTATGAAAAGGGTATCCCAGGTGAGAGAGATAATATGCATTTTTCTTGGCCAGATGTGGAGGAAAGAAAACCAAAACAGGGAACCTCTTATTTTCTCGGAATAGTTCAGAGTTCTTTAAACTGAAAAGAAAACAAACAAACAAAAACAACAACAACAAAAAAACTGAGCTTGCCTCTATGTAAGTCAGGATAATATCCATTAATGATAGGATTCAAATAATGTCCCTATATTGTGATTTTTCTCAATCTGCCAGTTATGCCTCCCATTACTGGTCTAAACATGGCAAGCAACGTTTTTCTTATAGGGATACTATGAACTGGAACTATGTAGGGGGGAGGGAGATCATGTTAGTTCTTTAAAAAGAATGTAATCCAGTTTGGGATAGGGTAACACTGACAAATTGTAAACAGATGGAAAGTAATAAAACTTGAAGTTCAGACAATAAAAGAAAAAGGTCAGGAATATATAGACAGGGTTTACAAACAAAGTAAATGTGAAAATGCTTGGTACCACATAAAATGGTATACTTCTGTGATATTGTGAAATATTTGTTTTTTCCTTTAATTTACTGATATACAGCCTCCTCACTGAAGGATTCCAGAGTCTTTTGTATGCCAACAAGATGACCAGTGGCTAGAAGCTCCTAGGTAGCTTCAAAGATGGGTACTGGTTGAGTCTTTAAGACCCATCTCCTACCTCCAGGAGAGTGAGCACTGCTAGCCTAACCAACCAGGCCTCCATAAAAACTCAAAAGGAGGCAGGGTATGGTGGTGCACGCTTGTAATTCCAGTGACTGGAGAGGCTGAGGCAGGAGGATCGTAAGTTCAAGGTCAGACTCAGAAACTTAGACCGTATGTAAATAACTAAAGAGCTGAGGATGTAGCTCAGTGGCGGAGTGCTTGCCTATCACACGTGAAGCCCTAGGTTTGAACCCCAGCACCGCTAAAACAAAAACAAAAAATAATTTAAAAAAGTGATAAAGCTCCCCAGGTCAATCCCCAGTACCAAAACCAAAAATACTCAAAAGGGACTCCAACAGCTTCCAAAGAGCCAAATGTGGATGTTTCCAGAGGGTAATGTGCCAGGGAGGGCATGGAAGCTCCTTGCTCGGCACATCTCGTCCATCTGGCTGTTCATCTGGGTTAACATATCCTTTGTGGGTCAAACTTTAATATTTCCCCGAGTTCTGTGAGCACCTCTAGCAAATTAATGGACCTTGAACAAGGACTTGTGGGAACCTCAATTGGTAGCCAGTCAATCTAGAGTTCTGTAAGTCTGGATTTGTGACTGGTGTCAGAAGTGGGGGGCGGTCTGTGGGGCTAAGTTCTCAACCTGTGGGATCTGATTCTACCTCCAGCTGTACTATCAGAATTAATTGAACTAGATAGAGGAACCCAGCTGGGATCTGTTGTAGAGCTGCTTGCTTGCTTGGTGGGGAGAAATCCCCATGGATTTTGGTAACCAGAAGTCACAGAAATATTCTGTGTGTGAGAGTACAGAAACTGACTCTACACCCTTCCTATGAAATGTATAAAAGATTCTGCATCCAAAGCACCTAGAGCTTTAATGAAGATGGAAGATTCAACAGATAAAATAATAGGACTTGGTTAACGTGAGAAGCTTCTATCATTCATCCTCACTCTATATTTCTCTTTAGCTTTACCATAAAATTCAAATCTTATTTTACTGTTAACTTTTTTTTTTGTACTGGAGATTGAACTCAGGAGTACTCGACCACGGAGCCACATCCCCAGCCCTATTTTGTGTTTTATGTAGGGACAGGGTCTCACTGAGTTGCTTAGCGCCTCACCGTTGCTGAGGCTGGCTTTGAACTGGCGATTCTCCTGTCTCAGCCTCCCTAAGTACTGGGATTACAGGCTTGCGCCACCACGCCCGGCTTACTGTGTTAACTTAAAACAGTAAGACATCTGAATAAAAAATATTTACTCTCCTATTGATAATAGATTGGCTACCCAATTTTTTATGCTGGTAGAAATATAACAAAATGATAACGAACAAGACTAGACTACCCAGAATTCATAATGGCTTTCTTCTAAGAGGGGAGGGGAATGGGACTGGGAGGTAGACACAAATTATTTCTAAGATACATGAGAAATATTTCACTTATGTTTTTAAAAAATTTTTTTATAGTTGTAGATGGAAAGCACGTCTTTATTTCATTTTTACGTGGTGCTAAGGATCGAACCCCCATAGCACACACACACACGCTAGGCAAGCGCTTTGCCACTGAGCTACAGCCCCAGCCCTCTTGTGCTTCACGGACTTCTGCTGCTCCTCCCAATCCCACTCTTCCCTTTTCCCCAGAGGCAATCACTATCTTGAACATAACTTTTTATATTTTAAAGATACATTATTAAATGAAATTTTGTAAATGTATATATTTAAGAGTGGATACATACATTCATACATGAACACACATACGTGAGAAAGATTAAGGACATATTGAGAGAGGTCTTCCATTTGAGTTGTGAACCACAAGATGACAACACCAAAGAAGCCAAGCCCACAGCAACCTCCCCATCCCAGCTCCTTTGGTAGGGGACTGAATAACACGAACCTGCTGAAAATGTAAGAAGTTCACATCTTACCAGTTTTCTTGACAATCATTAGTAAAACTTGGGTTGCTTTTCAAATATTTTGGAATTATATTTATTGCTAGTGTAAGTCCTGGCTCAAAAGTAAAAGATACATGAATATAATATTAGGTTCAAGTTTTCAGAGTGGATTTTTTGGGGGAGAATATTAGGTATTGAATCCAGGGCCTCCCACATGCTATGCAAGCACTCTACAGAGTTGAATATTTTAAAGTATGATGAGCCCATTTTTGTTTTGCATTAGGGATTGAACTCAGGGTGCTTTACCACTGAGCTATATTCCCAGTCCTTTTTATTTTTTGTTTTGAGACAGTCTTGCTAAGTTGCCCAGGCTAGCCTCAAACTTGTGATCCTCCTGCCTCAGCCTCCCCAGTGGCTGGGATTATAGGTGTGCACCACTGTGCCAGGCCATTTTAAACTTCTGTAGAGCAAATTATCTAAAATTCAGAAATTAACACTTATTAAATGCTCTGGATGAAGATTTGCTTGGCTGCAAAGATCATTCACAGAACAAAGATGAACTTTTTATGATAAACTTTTCTACATAGGCAGCTAAGTATATACTATACTGGTTTGAACTTCTATTAGAATTTATTAATTTTTCCCCTATTACTTGCTCTGTAGTGATGTGTGCTGATGCTACTTTTAAGTTTATTATTTTTTTAGATTTTTTTTCTCTACTGTTAGTGAAATCTTTTTATTTATGCAGGTGGCTACTTGGTAATTCATTTCAATATACTATAATTAGCTTTCTATTTGTACTGCCTGTATATCAATTATTCAAATTTATATCTTGGCTTACTTTTTCCCATTGTCCTTAATATTGAAGTACAGTACTGGTGTTTGTGTTTTACAGCATAATCTATAAACTGTGCGGCCCTCATTTTCTAATGTATTTGCTGGGTTCTGTCACTTTCTATACATAGCATCTGAGTATAATTACTAAAAATAATTGTGACAATTTTTAACTATATATTTGCTTGTATTTACAAGTTAATAGCAAACTTATTGAGTAAAATGTTTCTCTCTACAAAGCTACTTTAAAATCACATCTAATACTTGGAGAACAAGACTCTGTCCCCCCAAAATAAAAGGTTCATTAAAAATTAGGATTTATCTTTTATACATGTTTTATGCTTTATCTTCTGGAAAATATAACAGTACTTTTTGAACAGATGAAGAAAACAGAGAAAGACAAAGTTTCCAGAATCAAAAATGGTATGAAGAGTAAAAAATGTTTAGAGTAGAAGATGAAGGGACATAGACTGTCAAACAGTTAGGTCTGAATTAAGAGCTTCAAATGGCTGGGTGCGGTGGCGCATGCCTGTAACCCCAGTGGCTTGGGAAGATAGTGAGTTCAAAGCCAGCCTTAGCAATGGTGAGGCACTAAGCAACTCAGTGAGACCCTGTCTCTAAATAATACAAAATAGGCTGGGGATGTGGCTCAGTGGTCGAGTTCCCCTGAGTACAATCCTCGGTACCAAAAAAAAAAAAAAAAAAAGCTTCAAGTGTCAGATTAAAGCAGCACCCATCATGGGATTAAAGCAGTGATTAGAAGAACAGGAAATTCTTCAATACTTTATAGTAACCAATTAAATACAAATTTAAATCCCCCAAATTTAAATACTTTCAAGTCTGTCTATACAGAATGTTATGTGTGTACATACACTGTCTCTCCAATCTCCATTGCCCTTACTATATTAACCACCTAAGCAAACTTACTTTCAGTTCATGTTATTTTACATAGTAATAGGGCTCAGCTCATTTTTCACTAAACCTTTTGTGGTACACTCTACCCTATTCTTTCATCCATATCTTTGCTCATGTGGCTCCCTTTGACTAAAGTGCTCCTCCTTCTGTGTACACCCCATTCATTCACTTAATATTTTTGGGCATCGCTATGTGTGGAACATGGTCTGGGCCTTGAGATACAGGGATGAAAACACTAAGTCTACTGAGTTTCTCCTCCTGGCAGGAGGAGAGAAATAACAAGTGACTTAATTGCAGATAGTACGTTTTGCTGTTCAACAACAATAGAATACTGTCATAGATGGTTGGTGCTACTCTAGAGAGGACTTCCCTAAAGATGCCACAGATGAACTGGTACTTAAATGATATAAAGCACCAGAGGAACCCTCAGAAAGGCTTTGGGAAAGTTTTAGACATCTGCTAAATCCCTCCAAGCCTCTGATAGTATTCATATGCAGTGTATATATTTCTCCTGCATCATTTAAAAAAAATACATATATACACACACACATATATATATACATATATAGGTGTAGATGGACACGATACCTTTATTTTATTTATTTTTATGTGGTGCTGAGGATCGAACCCAGTGCCTCCCATGTGCTAAGCAAGCGCTCTACCACTGAGCCACAACCCCAGCCCTCTACTGCATCATCATTTCTGTGCATGCCTGACTATATGAAACACAGAATATCTTGCATCAGAAAGGACTCACATGCCAGGCGTGGTGGCACAAGCCTGCAATCCCAGTGGCTCAGGAGACTGAGGCAGGATTGTGAGTTCAAAGCCAGCCTTGGCAACTTAGTGAGGCCCTAAGTAACTCAGCGAGGCCCCATCTCTACAGATTATAAAAAAGGGCTGGCGATGTGGTCAGTGATTAAGTGGCCCTGGCTTCAATCCGTGGTACCCAAAAACAAAACAAAAACCCCCAAACATTCACATGATATTTGCTGATTATATTTGTGTGTGTGCGCGCGCGTGTGTGTGGTACTGGGGATCAAACTCGTGTGCTATACCACTGAGTTGGGTCCCTGGCCCTTTTTAAAAAAATTTTGAGGTACAAGTTGCTGAGGCTGGCCTTGAACTTGTGATCCTCCTGCCTCAGCCTCCTGAATAGCTGGGCTGTTTCTTTTGAACACCTGTAGGCATGCACCACTGAGCCTGGCTGCTGATTATACTTTGAACAGCTATAATACATAACTGAATGATTAATGTTAAAGTAATCAATTCTGGAAAGTAGCACTGAGGAGAGAGAGGTAATTTTACTATACTAAAGTACTTGAATTTTTAAAAAGCATGTAGTTTTTTTTAATTACAAAGATAAACAGCAACAATTTATGTGCCATGGGCTTGACAGCTTTCAAACCACAGCATGTTAAGTACTTAACTTCTTCAGTGGGTCTCGTTCCTTAGGAGAACATTAACTCCTCGGGTTAATGCAGTTCATACAAAGTATGAAGACATTTACTTTGATTAACCAACAGATTTGCCAATTAATTTATCTGATTATTTCACAAGGCTAGGATTTTGGCTTTCTAAAAACCACTTTGAATTGAATTGCTATCCTTTGTGTGTGTGTATGTAGGGGGATGGTGCTGGGGACTGAACCAGGGGCCTCATGCATACTAGGCAAGTGCTCTACCACTGAGCTACAACTCCAGCCCAAATTGCTATGCTTTTGTTCACATATTTTCCAAGCACAAAGCATTAGGTCAAACACTCCCAAGTTATAGATTAATTTTTTTTAAAATTATACCTTGAAAATGCTGAACATTAAACACTATAAGCAGAATTAAATTTACAAACATATAGCTAACCAAAATGTAAGGATACTCCTCAGTAATGCATTCCACAAGGAAGTGCTAATTAGAAGGTCAGTTATTGAATATGAATAGTGTTTGCTGATCCAGGCTAAAGAAAATGATGAGAATTTTTTTCCTTAAAAAAAAAAAAAAAAAAAAAGGGGGCTGGGGTTATGGCGCAGTGGTAGCGTGCTCGCCTAGCACGCAGGAGGCACTGGGTTCGATCCTCAGCACCACATAAAAATAAAATAAAGATATTGTGTCCACCTACAACTAAAAAATAAATGTTTAAAAAAAAAAAAAAAAGTAAATATAAGTCATCGGCTAGCCAAGTATTCGATATTAAAATTTAATCCATTATATGTTTTCTTTCATGTTTTGCAACATTCTAAGAGGCAATAACCAAGTTAGAAGTGTGTAATTGATACACAACTGGTACTACTTCTACTAACCTGAATCGTTTGAGGTGTAGTCTGAGAACCTGAGGTAGGTGGCATATCATCAGCTGTTTTTGGGCTTCTGTGAGTACAACTGGTTTTGAGGAAAACCTTCTACGCTTTGCTATAATATCAAAGAAAGAATGAAAATCAAATTTAAAGATACAAGGAAAAGCTGAGTAAATCCTTTTAACTCAGACATGAACTAATTAAACATTTCCTGTGCTACAGCTATTACACTGTGGTAGTGATAAAGACATGAGCTTTGCTCTCAAACTTATGATCCACAGTTTTAAAAATAAAACTTATGAGCTAGTCAAGTTAGACATGTAAGTAAGAATATGATTTCATAAAAATTCTGCAAATAAAAGAATGAAGTATACTGTTACATATTTACAAGTGGTCGATTAGTAAGAAAAAGTTAAAAATCTCCTAAATATTTTAATACACATTTCCCAAAACATATGGTCAGTTCATTTACTGAGGCTAATCAGGACTCCAGAGGGGAAAGGGTTTTTACTATCCAGAACACCCCTCCCACCCTTCCTGGGAGTCCACTCCAGTCCTGGCTGATGGCCTAAGACAGTGGGCCTCTTCCAGCTGTGCATTCAAGGTTTCCCTCACTCAGTTATCTTATTTTTGCTCTTTTAGCACCAGATCTTAGACAAACAGAATTTGAGATTTTTTTGTTTTCCCTTCTGTTTCTCTGGTGTTCTATTTAGGGACTGATTGTGTCCTGGCTTCTGGCTGGGCCATTGCCTAACTGAAGTTTGCTCTTGGTGTCCAAGACTTTTCCAACTTGTACATTAGTTCTGACTCCAGCAGTAGCAGCAGCTGCTTCTCATGTAGGAGGCAGAATCAGTTCACCATAAAGCTATGTTCTAGCTGTCTGTTCTGGCCACTAGAAACCTTTCCTCCAGGTCAATAACCACCCCAAGATCCAGGTACCTGGCTACTGATGAATGTCCTATACCTACTTCTTGATTTTCTCCTACAATCTTATGGTTGACAAGTAGCTATATAAAGGATGCCCACTCCTTGATTCATATATATTTTCTTCTTTTTTAAGTACTGGGGATTGAACCCAGGGGTGCTTAGCCACTGAGTCACATCTCCAGCCCTTTATTTTTTTAAAATTATTATTATTGAGACAGGGTCTTGCTAAGTTACTTAGGGCCTTCATTAAGTTGCTGAGACTGCCCGTGAATTTGCGATCCTTCTGCTTCAGCCTCCCGAGTCTCTGGGATTACAGGCACACACCAACCCACCCAGCTGACTCAATACTTTCATCCTCTGCCTTTGTGTATTCAAGCAGTTCTTCTAGGCCAGTATGTGGTAGTCCCAGTACACACACACAAACTCAGTATAAAACTGTAATCTGCCTTCATAATATCATTCTACCCCAAGAAAATATACACTTCATCATAAAAAAATTGATAAAGGTCTATTTTTTCTAAAACCTTATATATCTTAGGCTACTATATAATAGAATTTACATTAGATAGTACTCAGAAAAACATGAATTAAAGTCATTCTAGAAAACCATCAATTAATGTGATCTCTTTAATGCTGAAACAAAATATTTTCCATTAAAAGTTTATTATCGGGGCTTGGGACATAGCTTATGGGTAGAGTGTCTAGCATGCACAAAGGACATGGATTCTAACCCCAACACTGCAAAGAAGAAAAGTTTAGATTCCAGAATCTTTTTCTGAGATATGGAAATTAGGAAGAATATCTGCAAGTGTATAATAAACACTAAAATGTATTTATTGACATGTATGTACTGATGTGGGTTTTTTTTGTTTTTGGTACTGGAAATTGAACTCAGGGGCACTTGACCACTGAGCCACATCCCCAGCCCTATTTTCTGTTTTATGTAGAGACAGGGTCTCACTGAGTTGCTTAGCACCTCACTGAGTTGCTGAGGCTGGCTTTGAACTGGCGATTCTCCTGTCTCAGCCTCCCTAAGTACTGGGATTACAGGCTTGCGTCACCGCGCCCGGCTCTGATGTGGTTTTAGACTATTTCCTTGGAATAGATGCTTCTGCTTGAGGTGGCTAGTTAATTCATCTTCCTGTGCACTGCTGAGAGTTCTTATCATATTGGAATTATAATTATTATTATTACTATTATTATTTGCAGTGTTGGTGATTGAACCCAGGGCCTCACACATAGTAGGTAACCACTCTACCACCGAGCTACATCTCTACTCTGTTTAAAAATTTTTAGATAGGGTCTTGCTAAGTAGCCCAAGCTGGTCTCAAACTTGTGATTCTCCCAAGTTGCTGGGATTACTGGAGTGTCACTGCACCTGGCTCATAATGGATCTTAACTGTCTGTTTCCTCCACTAGGGATGTGAGCACCAGTTAACTCTATATCCACAGCAGCTACAACAATGAATACAAGAGAGACAGTAGATGGTTCTGAATCTGTTTTTATGAAACCAGTTGGCAGAGTAATAGTTCAGCTATGTATTATTTTCTAATAAATATGTAAATACATATGATCTATAACAATGTTTTGATAAGTAGCAAAAACTGTCATAAAGCAAATTTCATTCATGTGATATGCATTCCTTTGCGACTTTATTCTACTCCATGTCAAATTTAAATTTCCTACTTTATGAATTTCTTCTCTCAATTGACTATAGGATAAAAAATTGTTTAATGTCATCAATAAGGCAAAACAGTTCATAAATGCCAAATATATAGCAGAAATGTCTAGTCTAATTTCTTTTGATGAACTAAAAACATAAATTTTCACTTAAGGAATTTGTTTTAGCTTCCTCTCACTTGTTAATTTTAGAAAAGTAGAGAATATACTGTACTCACAGTTACACTGGTCACATACATAGATTTTTCCTTCTAAAACTTCAGTTTCTGTAAATTTGGCCAACATTTCAGTAACCAGACATGGCTGAGAAGCACTCTCTTTTCCACTGAATTGGTATCTTTCTGGAAATTCCAGTGACAGATCCCAGAAAGGTTCTATGGTATTTGATTTGTTGTCACATGCAAGACATGTAACCTGCAAATAAAAAAACTAGTTACTCAGATTGCAGTTCTGTCAAAACATTAACTCCATTCATTTAGAGTTCACTGCCAATAAATAAGCATTATTTCTTCTTGTTAGAAAAATTTCTAATTTTTTCCCCCAAAAGATTGTAATTAAATCCATTATGAATTAGTGCACTTCAACTGCAAGGCCTTCAAAAAGCCCCAATAAGTGAAATCTAGAATTTAGGCAAAAATCCTAACTATGTGCTCACTTGATAGGCATACATTGTGTGTGTCTGTGTACACATGTTATGTATATACATATGTACACAACAAGATATATATTTTTATATGCACTTAATTTAACATTTTATGTTATTAGGTACCAAGTTCTTTGTCCTTTTCATCTTTCAATGATTTTTTTCCTCACCCCAAATTCTATAGCCCCCTTAACCCATCGATCTTTTTGGGGGTCAGGGTAATTGCTGGGGATTGAATTCAGGTCCTCTCACATGCTAAGAACATACTCTAGAGTTATACTCACAGCATGTCAATCCACCATCTTAAAGTGCTATATTTTCATTATACAGAGTTTTAAAGCCCCACCAACTAGTAATTTCAAAAGAATACATATAATGTCATATTTTGACTTAAATCACATACAATCCCTATCCAAATATAAAAAACATGGAGAGGGTTGGGAATGTAGGCCAGGGGTAAAGCATTTACCTAGCAAAGCCCTGGGTTCAATCCTCAGCATGAAGAACAAAAAACAAAAACCAAACAACCACCAAAACACCAGCGCAAAACCACCAAAAGAGTATTCTAACAACTTATATAGGTGATGCAGTAAATGGAAGGGAAGAAAAAAAAGTAATTTCACTGAAACATACAAGATTTAATGCCACCAAACCTGCACATAATTGAAGACAGACTAAGGGCTAACAATAACAAATACCACCAAGGAACTCTTTCATATAAGCTAAATTCCTGGCATAGGCAACAGAATGAAGAGGCCAGTCCTAGATATAACAAACTGACACAAAGAACACTCTTGGTGTTTAGTCTGAGGACTTATTAGCACCAGGCCCTGACCTTTTGAGAAGTTTCTTGAATAAAAAAGAAAAGAAATAAAAGCCATTCCAGGGGCTGGGATTGTAGCTCAGTGGTAGAGTGCTTGCCTTGCATGTATGAGGCACTGGGGTTGATCCTCTCGGCACCACATAAAAATAAATAAAGATATTGTGTCCATCTACAACTAAAAAAAAAAAAGTCATCCCAGCAACTGCTGGAATCTCCTGTGAACCAGTTTTCTGAGTTTATTATAAGTTTAAAAGGAAAAGGGGCTTGAGGTGTAGCTCAGTGGTAGAGCATGGGTTTAGCATGTGTGAGGCCCTGGGTTCAGTCCCCAGCAACTGTCCTCACCCTCAATATGGGTTAAGAGAAGCAAAAAGTTTGTATAATGATTTCCATTAATTTCAAAGTTCATTTATAAAAGAAAAAGGGGAGGGGCTGGGGCTGTAGCTCAGTGGCAGAGCACTTGCCTAGCATGTGTGAGGCACTGGGTTCGATCCTTAGCACCACATAAAAATAAAATAGAAGCATTCTATAAAACTACAAAAAAATTTAATAAAAAAGAGGAGGAAAAACATACATTCTTACACTATTAGAAATATAAAATGGTAAAAAACTTTCTGAAAAGAATTTTTTCATTAAATATAAAAAGTCCTACCTTTTAGCCAGGTGTGGTGGTGCACACCTGTAATCCCAGCGCTTTGGGAGGCTGAGACAGGAAAATCGCAAGTTCAAAGCCAGCCTCAGCAATAGAGAGGCACTAAGCAACTCAGTGAGACCCTGTCTCTACATAAAACACAAAATAGGGGTGGGGATGTGGCTCAATGGTCAAGTACCCCTGAGTTCAATCCCTGGTACTGCCTCCCCTCAACCAAAAAGTCCTATCTTTTGAGAAATTTCTTCTATTTCTAGGACTGTCATAAGGAGATCATCAGAAATATTACATTAATTTATCATGATATTATAACAGTGGAAAAACTGGAAAGTCTTCAAGTCAACCAGGGATTAAAGTTATGGTATAAACATATAATGGACACTAAAGCGTGTGTGGGGAAATACCTGGGATTTAACCTAGGGGTGCTACTTTACACTGAGCTACATCTCTAGCCCTTTTTAAAAATTTTTAAATTTTAAGACAGGGTCTTGCTAAGTTGCCCAAGCTGGCCTTAAACTTGGCTATCCTTCAGCTTTCCAAGTAGCTAAAAACAATGATCAAATATTTTTAATGACTATGGAAAATCTGTACAATGTTAATCCTTACAGTATATTTTAAAGCTTTTAAATAGAAAAGACAGAAATGACCAGCTAGGCACAGTGGTACACACCTGTAATTTCAGTAGTTTAGGAAGCTGAGGCAGGAGGATCACAAGTTCAAAGCCAGCCTCAGCATCTTAATGAGACAGTCTCAAAATAAAATATAAAAAGGGGCTGGGGATGTGGCTCAGGGGTTGAGCAATCCTGGGTTCAATCCCTGGTACCAAAAAAAAAAAAAAAAAAAAGACAAAGAAGTTAACCCTCTTTGCTAATTAGTATAATGTCTATCTTTATATTTCTGAAACTTCAGTTATCCTTAGAAGAACTGCATCTGACCTATTTAAAGTAACATTCTAGAAAATGTGCTATAAAAACTAAAGGTGGGCCGGACATGGTGGTGCACGCCTGTAATCCCAGCACTCTGGGAGGCTGAGACAGAAAAACCGCGAGTTCAAAGCCAGCCTCAGCAATGGTGAGGTGCTAAGCAACTCAGTGAGACCCAATCTCTACATAAAACACAAAATAGGGCTGAGGATGTGGCTCAGTGGTCGAGTACCCCTGAGTTCAAAAAACACCATGGTATCATAATGGAAAGTTGAACTGAAAAACAGAGGTAGGTGTAGGGGGTGGCGGGGAAATGACCTAAAGGCCTAATTATTTCAGTTAAAACAAAAGCTAAGCTGTATACTATAGAGAAGTAGGGCGTCTACTTTTAGCAATAGTTCACTCATTATAGAGAGCCTTCAATTAGAATCTTTGTAGCTTAAACATTTTACAACAGAGGAAACTGTTACAGCAGTAAATAAAGGAGAATCATTTAGGATTATTACTCTAGATAAAGTCACATTTGTTTATCTTAAAAATTTCCGGGCTGGGATTGTGGCTCAGTGGTAGAGCACTTGCCTCGCATGTGGGAGACACTGGTTAGATCCTCAGCACCACATATAAATAAATAAATAAATAAATAAATAAATAAATAAATAAATGAATAAATAAAGGTCAATCAACAAGTAAAAAAATTTTTAAAAAAATTTCCTACCTACTTGTAAGACTCTGAGCCTTTGGCTTTATAGAAAGTACGCCAAGGCTACTCCTTGCTCCCTGAACTTGCTCAAGTATTAGCTGGGAGGGGTAGCACACATCTATAATCCCATGACTTGGGAGGTCAAGGCAGGAGGATCACAAGTTTGAGGCCAGCCTAAGCAACTTAATGAGATCCTGTATCAAAATAAAAAAGGGCTAGGGTGTAGCTCAGTGATAGAGCATCCCTGGGTTAAGTCTCCAATGCCACATACACTCCACCCTGTCCCCAGAAAAATAAAAGAAATTGCTTAAGTGTACACCAAACCCATTACAGAACATTAGTATCTTTAATCCCCTGGAATGAATGTGGTATTATTAACCTAGAAAGTTCTCCCTCCTCTCAAAAAGCTTCTCATTCCATGAACATATAACTATTTTCCAACAACATAAAGGAAAAAACTGTAAAGGAGAAGGCTGACTTCTTTATACACACTTACAAAACCAATCCATTTTGACCTGAAATGGAACAAGCTCAACTTTAATGTATATAGAATGTGCATTTCTGGTACTTCACTTTATGAATTCAAGACGAAAATAAGATTTTAAAAAATCCATACCTGACTAAGAAGTTGTCCATGAAAAATATTATTTACGACATTCAGAACCTGTTTGATAAGTTTCCTTTGGGAAGTGGGGATAAGAGCTGGTAACCTGGTACCAGTTGTTTCTAGTTCATGTTGTATTTTATCCAAAAGTTCACAAAGAAATTCCTGAGCATCTTGTTGGGCATAACCACGAAAAGCAGGAATTACCCGCCACACTGAGTGGAGCATAGCAAATGGTGAGACCAGCGCCCACTTTCCAGACCACATGACTTGAAACAAAGTATGCAATTCATGACAAAGAGAAATGTACTGTGAACTTGGCTCCCTTGGCTGAATAAGTTCCATATTTCTACTTTTTAATGCTCCACCACTTAGTCCTGACGATAAACTTGGATGTCTGGAGCAAACCAAGCCTATATCTTTTTCTTGGCATTCATTCATTTGATATACTACTGTATCTGTGATGGGTGGATGTTTATAAGGCCTTGTCTTATCACTAGCAGTCACAGTTAGCCATTGGTTCAGATCAAGTTTTAAAAAACACTGTCGAAAAATAAGTAAATGACTCAATACCTGAAGAACAGAATTCATATAGCAAGTATTTCCCAAATTTCTCAATCCTGTTACACCAGGAGTTCCTATTGGCCTTCGTTTGACTGGGGAGTCACTACCTTTTTTAAATCTCATATCTTCTGAGGTAGATATCACTTTATCTTTTGCTGGTGATGCTGGAGTTTGGGGTGGTGCTTCAACAGGAACTATTTCAATGGTGGTGGACTGAATTAGACCTTGCAAACGTAAACTCTTTCTTGGAGGCATACTATCCAATTCTGCTTTCACCTGATACTCTAATTCTTGGTGTCTTTTTTTCACTTCTTTTTTTGCTATTTTTTCCTGAAATTGTTCTTGCCTTTTTCTTCCAATGGGTGATTGTTGAAACCAAGTTCGAAAAATTTTACCCATGAGCATCCTTCTCCTGTGCCAAAGAGCATTACACATTTGATCTTCATTTTGAAGCAGAGATTGGGTGCCATCATGTAAGAAGAAAGAATTGTCACTTGTACCCACAGACCGCAAAACTCTTCCACTACGAGTTGTGCTGTGATAATTTTGGCTTTTGATTGCACTTAAGGTACTTCGTAGTAACTTCAGGTCTCCAGTTGCATTATCATTAAGAACATAATCATCACAAAGATAACAAAAAACATACATTTCATTCACTTCCAGTGCAACAGGATGACTGCTTTCTTGAAAGTGCTTGAGTGCATGCTCTTCAATATATCGTCCACAGGCAACATGAGAACAGCTGAGGCAAGCCCAAATAGACTCAGTTGTATTGCAGTCTACACAATGCCATTTCTGAGGGTTGAGGATGGAATGGTCTGGAGCAAGCTGCAACTGTCCAACGTGTTTGCACTTATCCATTGTTAGCATTTATTCAGTCTGTCTGAGAAACACATAATCCAAATGACTCTCTGTTCACAACACTTGAAGCACCTGAAAACTAAGCAGAACAATGTCAATTTTCAATAAAATAAAAATTAAGAAGCCAGTATTCCTTTTTTTTAAGGTATTTTCACAAGAATAGTACACATTTGTTCCCTCTGCTCCTAATTTCTGGGCTGCTTGTCATAGATCATATGCAATTTTCCCTCTCCCCTTACTCTTGGTTTCTCTAATCTGTCACTCACTTTACTCTTAAACACATACTTTAGGCCAGGCACGGTGGGGCACGCCTGTAATCCCAGCAGCTCGGGAGGCTAAGGCAAGAGGATCCTGAGTTCAAAGCCAGCCTCAGCAAGGGCGAGGCACTAAGCAACTCAGTGAGATCCCGTCTCTAAATAAAATACAAAATAGGACTGGAGATGTGGCTCAGTGGTTGAGTGTCCTTGAGTTCAATCTCCAGTACTCCCCCTCCCTGCAAAAAACACACATATTTTGGTATTGTGTCTATCTACAACTAAAAATATATTAAAAAATATTAAAACACCACCACCACCACCACATACTTTCTCTTTAAAACTTTTGTTTTTAATTTTATGTCACCATCTAGTGGTGAAAAATGGGTAGTGGCCACTTTTCACTGAACCAGAACAAGACCTATCCTTTTTATCCATTAATTCGCTAGCAGTTCCTAAAACATTGCTTTTCTTAAACACTGGGGATGGCAAAACCCAAATATATCTCACTGATATTTACTAACATTCTGAGGCCTTTGTGGAGTTACCAAAGCATAATCATAGTTAAAAGCATGTGTTGGAATTCTACTTGTGCTTCATACTGTAACCAAGTTTTGAAGTTCAACAAAGTTTTTAACTTTTCTAAACTTAATCTGTAAAAAACAAAAGAGAAAACCATCCCAACTTCATTAGAATTGTTCAAGGATTGAGAGATAACAAACGTTCATCTGACTCACAGTAAAAGCTCCATAAATGGCAGCTACAGTGAATAAATCTTAATATTTAAGTAAATCATTAAGTATTTGACTTAATTATATTAAACTTGCCCTTCCATTTAGTAAATCAATAAATACTCTGATTTGATAGACCTGACAATTTGCCTTCAGGAGAAAGATAAAAGAATATGCTTTTACATTTGAATATTCTCAGGAATGTGCAAAGATGTGTACACAAAGAGAAAAGAGGAAGAATATGAAGTGGATGGCAATATAATGAGCCATTACATTTTAGCAAGACTAAGCATATCTGATATTAGAAATGTATTCTTTTTCTTTTTTAATAGTACTGGGGATTGAACCCAGGGCCTCATACCTGCTAGGTAAGGGACCACCACTGACATCCATACATCTCCAATCCTTTTAAAATTTTTTATTTTTTGGTACTGGAGATTGAACTCAGGGGTACTCAACCACTGAGCCACATCCCCAGCCCAATTTTTGTGTTTTATGTAGAGACAGGGTCTCACTGAGTTGCTTAGCGCCTTGCCATTGCTGAGGCTGGTTTTGAACTCGTGATTCTCCTGTCTCAGCCTCCCTAAGTGCTAGGATTACAGACTTGCGCCACCACGCCTGGCTCCTTTTTTAATTGTCATTTTGAGATAGGGTCTCGCTAAATTGCTGAGACTGGCAATCCTGCCTCAGCCTCTAGTGTAGCTAGGATTATAAGGTACTGTGCCCTGTTTATAACTTTTCTTTTTAAAGGCCTACATAATTTTTAATCCACAGCTTGCTCCTTTATAAGTTAAAGTCAGGGGCACCTCTATGATAAATATCTTAAAAATAGTAAGAAAAAATTTATTAGAAACTAGTGATAGGGCTGGGATTGTGGCTCAGTGGTAGAACACTTGTCTAGCATGTGAGGCCCTGGGTTCAATAGTCAGCACCACATATAAATAAATAAATAAAATAAAGGTCCATTGACAACCTAAAAAAAACAAAACTAGTGATTATGAGACATTTTTTCATTTATATGACATCAATTGAAGCCAAATTTCAGGGTAGAGGTGAGAACCTAGAGAAAACTAACAGTACATGTAACATGACTGTGCTTTAAATTTTAAGGGCAACATGATATGAATTTCACCAGTATTTTCCAGTGCTATCTCCAGAGCCCTACGGAAACTGCAAAGGTAAAGCCGATTTTTCGTTCTTTCCTATCTCTTTTTGTAAAATGTCCTAGCAATCAGAGCTTCCTTTTGGAGATTAGTCCTACACCAAGGATGGACCTACCAGTATCAACTCGCCCATGTGCACACATTTCAAATGCCCATTTTAAATTTACTTCTCTCCTCTAAAAATTTCCTGCGTTCTAAAATCTAGTTATACATAGTATTTTATTAGAACTCCTAGCATTCAATAATAGTCGCTAATGAGATATGAATGACTAACGTACTCTATTATCCTATATCCTTCCAGTTACTAAAGCAAAACTCCTTAAAATCATCCCTTTCTCTCTACGCCAATCCTTCAGGAAAAATGATTGGTTTTACCTTCAAAATATATCTAGAATCTGACTACTAATCACCTCTTCTGCAACCAACCTGGTCCAAGCTACAAACAAATCTCACCTGGATTATTGCAATGAGGCTCCTAAATGGTCTCTCCCATTCTATCTTTACCACCATTGGAAGTTGACTCAACACACAGCAGCAATCTGCCTCTAGACCCAGACAATCAGGTACCAAAAAGGAAAGGTCAGGAGACCCTTGCCCTGGCCCTCCCCAATTTATGTGGAGTCAGCAAGGTCAAGAAGATGTTTGAGCCTTCACATACCTCAAACTGCCCTTCTAGACCCATTTGCTCCTAGCATCTAAGGGTAATATAAAGCCACTGAAAAATTTTGTAGTGGAGAACTGACATGATCAGATCTGTAGGTCAGAGTGATCTGAATGGTAAACAAGAAGAGGGATGAAAGAATAAAGAGACAATGAATCCAGAGATTATGAGGAAATTAAAACTGTAGCAGTTTTGATGAAGGGAGCAGTGGTAGACTCTGCTTGAACACTGCATAAGAAAACTGATTCAATTTGGAAGTTAAAGGGAGAATTTAAGGTGGTTTTTTTTTTTATTCAATATGTCCTGAATAAAAAGTGCAGAGAAAATTTATTTAAGCATTATGTTTCTGGAAAATCACAGAAAATATTACTTCAAACATTTTCAGAGAAGAAAAGGAGAATGCTATTTATTTACACTCAAAGAAAATCATTTAAAAAAATTCTTTTAAAGAAGTGGAAGAGGTCAGAAAACAACAGTGGGGCTGCAGTTGTGGCTCACATGTGTGAGGCACTGGGTTCAATCCTCAGCACCACATAAAAATAAATAAAGATAAAAATAACAAAATAACAACAACAACAAAAAAAGATATATGTCCACCTACAACTTAAAAAATATTTTAAAAAATCTTTAAAAAAAAAGAATAGTGAATAGAAAAGGCCTAGAAAGAATATACATATTTATTCTGGGGTTACTGCTGGGTAATGAGACTAAAAATTATTGTATTTTCTCTTTATTAATCCAAACATCTAAAAAGAATCAACATGCTAATTGTATGTTTTAAGTAAAAAACAGTTAAGATAGTGATGTAAACAGAGGCTAAGTTATGCACTAGCTTCTTTATTCCCTTTTCTATTCTACAAATTCATTCCCTTAGTCATAAGGAAATTTGTTTCATTGCAGTTGTTACTAAAAAATATATTTGGATGATGGCAAGGTCCTTGACCTTCAACAGGAAATGATATGTGTAATTGAACACATGAGTCTACTCAATGCAAAACTGTGAAGAGGGTGATATCTTGGTGACCTACCATCTCTTTGAGAGGTGCTGTAGTAGGAGAGAGGTATCTCAGCAAAATGGCTGAAGAGCATGCTCTGGAATCCAAATGCCTCAGTTTAACCCTTGGCTGCATTTACTACATGTTCTACATATCCCAGTTTTCTTATCTGTAAAATATTAATAATAATGCCAGTAGGTTGTTGAAGGAATTAAATGTCTGCCTGCTTATCTGTTACAGTTTCCTGACACTTAATAATATGGTCCTGAGTACATCTTAGCTGCTAATAATATTAATAAAATACTATAAATGCTAGTTTTGAGTTGATCACTTTTAGCTATGAGTCCATTCTTAGCCAAATAAACACCAACTGATAATCAAGATGTTAGCTAAGAACTAAGGTCTGACCTCTCCCACAGGTATTTGCATTTTAAAACAGGGCTTCTCAAAAATCTTTTTAAAATCCAAAGATGTGAAACTAGAATGGTAGAATGACAGATCGTGAGATTATTATTTTAGAGCAGGAGGCCCACTTATGCCCTCTATTTATAAAAGAAGCCAGTAGGGGGTGGACGACCAGGGGAAGGGCAGAAAGCAAAGAGGCACTGAAGAGGCAGGCAACTGCCCTCAGAAATCTGTTTTCTTGCCTGGAGCCAAAGCGCAGAGACAGGATGGTATTCCCAAAGGGGCCTCATCAAAGATCTAAAAACTTAGAAAGGAAAGAAATATGGTAGTATTTACTTGACACTTCCTATTTTTCTCTAATGGATTCAGAGCACTTCTTTTCATTTGTTAATTCACTGTTGGGAAGCTAATTCTGGCTCCAGCACATCAAATTTATGATTTTTTGCAGGATATTCATTTTAAAATATACTAAAAATATTTCTATATCCCTTGTGCAGATTCTGATAAAATATTACTTGTACCTATACAACAGCACCATACAGTTAAGATATTCTGAACAATCTTTATATGTAAGAATTAAAATTATCTGTATTATAATTTTCATGCATTTAAAAATGTTTCACACTTTAAATTCAAAATAGTAGTGACTGAATGGCTTTTTAAAACCATATATGCTGGGCTGGGGTTGTGGCTCAGTGCTAGTGCGTTTGCCTAGTATATTTGAGGCAATGGGTTTGATTCTCAGCATTGCCTATACTAAATAAAATAAAGGTCCATTGACAACTAAAAAACTATTTTAAAAAAGCCCCACACATGCTAACTTTAAGGACAGATGTTGTCTACAAATATTCTAAAAGCTTTTCTTCATTCTTCAGTGATTAAAAACAACAAAAATTTTATAATTTGTTCAAGGGGGAATCATTCATACTATTTAAATATTTCATACATACAACTGAACATGCATTTTTACTTTCAGAATTTCTTTCTGCAGAGCTGGGGTTGTGGCTCAGTGGTAGAGCGAGCATTCACCTAGCACTGTGAGGTACTGGGTTCGATCCTCAGCACTGCATTAAAAAAATAAATAAAAGAAACATATTGTGTCCATGTAAAACTAAAAAATTTCTTTCAGCAAATTTCTAAAGTTTAATAAAATAATTGTATCTGACTTACTGAAAGCTAATTTTAAAATAAAATTATCATTAAAGCATTTATAAAATTATTAAAGCTAAAATGGCTAGAAATTAAATATAAAATCTCATAAGGATTTTTTTTTTTTTTTAATACTGGGGACTGAACTCAGCAGTGCTTAACCACTGAGACACATCCCCAGTCCTTTTCAGTTTTTGAGACAGGGTCTCACTAAGTGTCTAGGTAGGGTCTTGCTAAATTGCTGAGGTTGATCTTGAACTTACAATCCTCCTGCCTCAGCCTCCTGTTGCTGGGATGGCAGGCATGTGCCACTGTGTGTGGCTTACAAGTTGTTTTTTTAAAAATTTTTTTAAAGTTGTTGATGGATCTTTATGTTATTCATTTATTTATACATGGTGCTGAGAATCTAACCCAGTGCCTCAAACATGTGAGGCAAGTGCTCTACCATTGAGCTACAACCCCAGCCCATACAAAGTATTTTTAATCAAAGGTTTAACCACACTCCCAAAGCAAATAAGATCACATCTAAAGTATTGTTTACAGTTCAATAGCCTAAAACTACTTAGCAAGAACTTTCTAAAATTTGCAACATACAATCCAACATGAAATGCAGTAACATTAGCTTTCTGATCTGTTTTAATAGCTCTTCAAACATCTTTTCAACAATGAATGGATCCTACCAAAGTTCCAGTAGAAGTTCAATGATAGTTCTAGGTAATCAACTACCAAGACTACCTATCCTTAGCTCTAATCTTTCTGAACCAATCTCAGACACAACCCAAACCCAGTTTACCTAAATACCTTTTTCCCACAGGTTAGTTTCTTAATTTTCTTATTAAGGATATCCTATCATTTAAGTGCCTAGACCAGAAATCTTTAAAAAGGTATTTTTATACCTCCCTCCCATCTTTTCCACTCCTACATGCAATCTGTCACCTGTGTACATAGGGTTAACCTTTCCTCTAAGTCTTTCTTTCCATTTCCATAGCTGTAATGCTTACTGTAGACATTAATATATTATTCCTGAAGCACAGAAGTAGGCTTCAAACTGGTCTCATCATCCAGATTCTTTCTATACTACCACACACCAAATTAATCTCAAGTGTGGTTTGAATATCTGTTGTATTTAAAATCGTATGTTTCCTAGTTTCAAACTGTGAGACTCAGAATAAGAAATTTCACTTTGTGCCCAATGAATAGGGTTATCCACCCGGAACACTCTGGAACAAAGGTTTCACAAATAACCCTTATAAGAATAGTATAGTCTTATATTTCCTATTCTATTTCATTTTTTAAAAAATGCTGATCATGACTCACTAAACTGATTCCATAAAGTTTGACAAATACTGCAAATAAAAAATACACCTTTGTCAGTGTTGCTTTTGAAATTCTCCAGATTCCAATTTATCTTGCCTGCATTACTATCTTTCTGTCATGTTCCCTCTAGCCAAGAAAGAGTGAGCCCCAGTTAATTCCCAGAATTCATCTTAATCATTCTATCCTCCAAGGCACAACCCCTTCATAAGGCCTTCACAGTCAAAAATAAATTTTTTCTCCTTTAAATCCCTATAGGATTTCAATTGGCCACTGTATGTCACTGTCAAATATGAATCTTCATGTTTAGTTTTGCATACATCCTTGCTGTTACCTGTCATGTAGGCTCCTTATGTGCAGGGAAGGACTATATCTCAAACACCACCTAATTTTAAAAAACAAATTTATTAAGGGCTTTGTGAAGACCTTATAGATAATATAGCCATATTGTGTCAGGCTACCAAAGTCTTAGAGCAATCAACTAATATTAACTGCAAATCTAACTTCATGACATGCAAATCTAACTTTGACATTTGTATGAGTGGTTGAAACAGGAAGTCATTGGATCACTAGTGCCCAAAACCCACTCTCAATCAAGTGATTCTGGATCAAGTAGTCATTTTTTTCCATGATCAGTCAAAACAGACTCCCAATATCAGGTGATGTTATTATTCTATTTTGTGTATCCTTCACCAGAGTCCACGAAGTGCCATATCCCATGCTACATGCTTTCAGGTGTCCAAAACAGATGTTAGAGAAAAGTAAACTGAAATCTTTTACCCCAGCCCTAATCAGGTTAAATTTTGTTATGATATGTGTTGGCCTTATTTAAATAAATATTCATGTTCTAAATAAATGTTACCAGGAGCTATAAGAATCAATGAAAAGCTGGGTGCAGTGGCACACTCCTGTAATCCCACACTACTCAGGACAATGAAGCAGGAGGATCACAAGTTCCAGACCAGCCTTGACAATTTAGAAAGACCTCGCCTCAAAATAAAAAAAATAAAAAGGGTTAAGGATAGAGCTCAGTGATAGAGCGCCCCTAAGGTAAAATGCCCAGTACCGTTCCTCCTTCAATTTAGAAAGGCAGTTAAGTTTTCTTACTTTAAATATCAACATTTCACTGTAAATCCTAGTTATCTTCAAAATAAGGATCTTTTCAGTTGACCATCCCCTTTTCACTTTAATATCTTAAACACTTGGAAGGAAAGCATGGAATGGTAATATAGTTACAAGCACTGGAGGTTCCTACAGGAGAACAGATGGCAATAGTATGAATCACATAATCTAGATCTTCTAATCAGTGCAATTAGTGGCTCAATTTTCAGATTCTTTCCTTTTGAAAAATGTTTAAACGAATGTCAGTGAAGTTACTGTGAAAATAAACACAAAACAGCCAAACTAAATTACCATTTAATAAAGTGAAAGAATGAGGGTAATGGCTAATGCATATTTCTAAAAAAATTAAAAGTAACTATGTTAAAATTTGAATAGAAGCCAAAATTAATTATGCTGTATTAATAACTTACCCCTCATCGCTAATGCAGTTAAATAATCTTCATATAATATTTACATTTTATATAATTCTTAGTGTCTTATAGGGACAATTTTACAATTTTCACAAAACTGTAAGACTATAAAATTAAAACTCCTTAATGTGGTTTATTAGAGTTTTCAAATTGTAGCACAATATACATATATATATTTTTTTCTACTCTCACTAGTGACTAGTTACTTCCCACACATCCTGTTAAAAATGTTTTTATGACCATATTTTGGATAAGTATAATTTTAAAAATTCTTTATAACTAGGATATGGACTAGTTTCTTTCTTTCTTTTGTTTTGGTACCAGGGATTGAACTCAGGGGCACTTGACCACTGAGCCACATCCCCAGCCCTATTTTGTGTTTTATGCAGAGACAGGGTCTCACTGAGTTGCTTAACGCCTCGCCATTGCTGAGGCTGCCTTTGAACTCATGATTCTCCTGTCTCAGTCTCTCAAAGTGCTGGGATTACAAGCGTGGGCCACCATGCCGGCTGGACTAGTTTCTTTTGAAGTATTTACTTCTTTTACTTGTAGGTGGACATAATACCTTTATTTATGTGGTGCTGAGGATCAAACCCAATGCCTGATATGTGCTAGGCAAGTACTATACCACTGAGCTATAACCCCAGCCCCTGGACTAGTTAAAAAAAATTTTTTTTGTAGTTTTATGTGGATATAATACCTTTATTTTATTTATTTTTATGCAGTGCTAAGGATCAAACCCAGTGCCTCACACATGCTAGGCAAATGCTCTGCCACTGAGCTACAGCCCCAGCCCTGGACTACTTTTTAATAGGAAATAGGCATGCACATTTTGTACAAACACACATAAACATTCTACTTCAATTAAAAAGAACCAGTACCGGGCTGGGATTGTAGCTCAGCGGTAGAGCGCTTTCCTCGCATGCGTGAGGCCCTGGGTTCAATCCTCAGCACCACATACAAAGCAATAAAATAAAGATATTGTGTCCATCTACAACTAAAAAAATATTTAAAAAAAAAAAAAAAAAAAAAAAAAGAACCAGTACCAGCTGGGCACAGTGGCGCACACCTGTAATCCCAGCACTTTGGGAGGCTGAGACAGGAGAATCACGAGTTCAAAGCCAGCCTCAGCAATGGCGAGGTGCTAAGCAACTCAGTGAGACCCTGTCTCTGCATGAAACACAAAATAGGGCTGGGGATGTGGCTCAGCGGTCGAGTACCCCTGAGTTCAATCCCCAGTACCAAAAAACAAACAAACTGAGAATAAAGTGGAATAAAAAATTGTGTCATCCTAATTATCTTTATCCCAAGATGACACTGAAAACCAGGCATGATGGCACACACCTGAAATTCCAGTAACTTGTGAGGCTGAGACAGGAGGATTGACCAAGTTTGAAGCAGTCTCAGCCATTTAGTCTCCTGACTCAAAGTATAAAGGGCTGGGGACATAGCCCAATGGTAAAGAGCTCCTGGGTTCAGTCCCTGTACCAAAACTGAAAAACAAAAACAAAAATACTTGAGACCTCCGAGAGGATGTATACTGAAGCAGACAATATGTTGAATCTTTATTAAAGATAATTTGTAAGGATAATTTGTGTAAGGAGATAAGTTTCTTTTAACAGTAACAACTTAAATACATCCTCTAAAAGTTATTAAAAGTACTAAGATTTGTTGTTTTCCATAATAAAAGCTAGGAGAAAATGGTAATTTCAGTAGAAGGTAGGCTTTAGGAATTACATACCACCATAATCATTACATTCATTGGGATAAGAGTGAAAACAGTTTTAACCATACTTTGTAGTAATTAGGGTAAACCCTAGTCACTCCTTATAAGGAGTTTTCAATTTTCCATTTACTTCAATAGTACCCTGTTCTCTTCAGAGATGTTTGTAAAACACCAAGGGTCAAGCACAGTGCTTGGCATACAGAAAGGGGTTTGATATTTTTGAATGAACAAATTATTGAACAAAGTGAACACAATGGGCTCTCAAACTTGCTTTAGTACTTCTCCATGTCAATCATGATGTATTTCCTTCCCTTTATCCCTAGAAAGGCTTTGGTTATTCTTTCTTCCTTTAGAAATCTAGAATCTATAATTACCCTGATCTTGCTTGAAACTCCTCATTAAACAGTAAAGGATACCCCTTTTTCCTGGGCCTTCCCTGTGTCTCTTGCATGGCTCTCCTGAAGCAAGGATTGACTCTAGCTTAAGGTATTTTAAGATAAAACTTCTAGAAAACAGTTCTGGCTCCCTCTAGGTTATTAGAATACCTTACGCCCACTCCTACTTACAAGTAATTAATTCATGAGCAATATTATCAATGTCACACCAACATATTTATACATTATCCTACTGCAGCTAACTTCATAACAATGAGGGAAACATGAAAAAAAAATATAGAGAGCATTCTTTTATAAGTCCAGTAATTGAGTTCAAATACTTTGCGTATGAAATGACTACACATGCTGGGCAAGGTGGTGTATTCCTGTAATCCCAGCAATTTAGGAGACTGAAGTAGGATGGAAAGTCTAAGACCAGCTTCTGCAACTTAAAGGGTGGAAGATGTAGCTCATTGGTGGGGAACCTCTCCAGTACAGTTAAATAAAAGTGCCTAAATTCGTCACTTGTTCTAGTACATCTATGATTTGGCCTAACAATTATACCCTTGGACTAAACATCAGTTTTTTCCCCCTGTAATAGGTTAAAAAATGAAAAATGAATTATTTCCGTTTTCAGGATGCCTGAAAATGCTATGAATACAATGTACTTTTTACAATAATCTTTTTGCCAGAAAGCCCACATTTGCAGAATCTCCTTATATTTTAGTTACTTGTCACCTATTTAGGCTGGGCCTAATGGCAAAAGTGTCTCCTGTTATAAGTCAGTGAATGATCTGGCGCACAATTTCTTTCCCATATTGATTAGACTCCTGAGTATATGACCCAGCCTCTTTAATCTCCCTTCCTGGACAAATGTATTAAAATCTGTTTGTTCTGCCTAACACTGCAGAAAAGAAAGAAACTTCAAAGCACCTTTTCGCCCCTGCTACCAAGAAGCCAAAATGGTTCCCTTCTCTTTACCTCTACCATTCAAAAACCAAATTCAACAAACATTCACAGGGGTTTTCCCTCCAGGCTAAGCAGTCTAATGCCAGTCAGATTCTACCCTTAAATGACCCAAGAAAATTTTCTTAAATATTATCAAAATACTATAATACTCAGTAAGATTCAATTGTGTAGAAGAAAAGTTTGGTACTATTTAAGTATTTTTTTTTTCCTTCAGTACAAAATGGAAAATCTATACAGAGTGGGCAGTTAGGTAGAAATATATTTCAGATATTTAACCCAAATCTTCAACAGATTTTCTATTTTAAATATTCCAAAAAGTATACCATTGAATGTTATGTTAAATGCTGACTCATTTATCACTTGAAATTCTTTAGGCAATTAATTAGGATTTTGGAAGAAAAAACTAATGCACAATAGCTGAAAAATTTCAACTGTCTAAACTGTACACATTTAACTATATGTTCAATATCGGAATGTCTCAATTTCAGTTTGAATAGTCCACAATATTAAATAATGAATCGAAAGATCTTAACACCCAACGGCAAAATCACAAAACGCCATAGAAATCGGAGTGAGAAGGAAAACTGGAAAGTGGCAAAATGTTTCCAATCTCTTTCAAATTCCCTGAGATGCTAAATTAGGGACAAAAGGATTAGGTTCTCAGGATACAAAGTTTCACCTCTATTTGGACAAATAAACATTGGATCTCGAGTTATGAAATATTCTATAAACATGTATTTAACTCCTGCGTGGATCCGCATCTGATCACATCGAACACTCAACTCTTTCTTGTTTACACCAAGTGCTGGTTTTGAAGAAAGCTTAAAATGGAATTCCGGGTCCAAAGTGTTACCACCCCTACTTCTGCCCCACAGGCAGCTACTTAACAGATACTAAGGAATTCAAGTGCAGGGCCTCAAGGTCTTATTTCCATGCTAATTCAGAGCACCGTTACTTGCGACATGATAATTAAGGTTATCAAGGTTTAAAGGGGTGGGGGCTTGAGGAAAAGTGAATCTCTTGTTATAAACTGCTTTACTTCTAATATTAAAACTGCAAGAAATGACCCAGTTATCAGTAAGATTTACAACAGCTCAAACCTGCCGTTGAAACAATTACGATTTTTCGCTTTTTATGGTGGTTGAGGGGGTGGGAGTGGGGGTAGGATTCCTACCTCCTCTTAAGCCTGAGCAAGCGTTTTTCCCCTCCCCACGCCGACACGTTTCTCCTGCCCCCAAAAGAGTTGCGCCACTGGCACTGCTCCCCCTCGAAGGCCAGCGGGAATGGTTTGAGGAGGCTGGTTTTCAAAAACTGGAATGTCTTTAAGAGGCAGCAGGTGCAGGCACGCTGGGAACCGACCAAGAGAAGGAAGATTTGGAGAAGCACCTTCCTCCCAAACACGGCACTAGAACCGTCCCCGCAAAGCGCCCAAGAAACTTCGAGCATCACTTTGCGGTCATCAGAGCCTCGGGCGGGATGCGGTTTTCTCTTCACAGTGCGAGCGCAACCCTGTCCTCTAGCTCGCTCAGACCGGCGCTCCCGCCGGAGGGCAGGGAACAGTTCCCCTCCGTGTCCTCCCAGACCCCGGTCTCAGCCCGCTCCGGCCCAGGACCCCCAGACCCTGGGGACGCAGCATCTCCGGCCCCTCGTGAGGTGGTCCCCAGAACACTGGCCCGAGCATCGCAAGACCCACCGCAACTTCCCAGAGGCGCCAATTCTAAATTCGCCGGACCCGCCGCCGCCTCCGCGCGCCCCTCGGCTCGCTCCGCAGCCCCCTCTCCCTCCCTCAGGAGGCCCTGCGTCCTGCGCGGCGGGAAAACGCCGCCAGGTGCCTCCCGGCCCCTGGGCTCCCGTCGGACGTCCGCTCCGGCAGGGGGGCCCCGCTCCGCCAACCGCCGCGGCCGCGCGCCCTCACGCACTCACCGACCCGAGCCGGAGCGGCCATCTTAGCGCGCACCCCCGGCCCGCGCCCCAGTTCGGCTGCGGCTGCTGCGGGTCCCGCGGCTACGTCAGCGCTGACGCCGCCCGCCCCGCCCCGCCCCTGCCGCGGGCCCGGCTGCCGCTTCCCGCGGGCTCTCCCGGCTACCCGCCGTCTCGCGCGCACGTGGCTCTGCGCGGACGACAGCAGCGCCTCCCGGGCGGGTTTCGCACTTGTCAGGGCCGTGAGGCCCGTTTCCTAAGTGCAGGTGGGATGCGGAGTATGCCGCAGGCGCCCATCGCGTTCCCGGAACGTCCGCGACTCGCACGGCTTCGAACCGTTGGGGCAGAAACGCGCGCCCATTCCGTTTCCTTCAAAATCTGCCTAATTGTAGTGGCATAGAAATTCCTTGAGAAAACCTTACATCCCCGAGCAGGCGGCTGGGTGGAAGCTACAGTGGCAGTGACCGCTGCGAATTGGGCTTCCTCACACAGCGGTAGGGTAACTCAGGGTCCAGAATGGGAAGGCCCTGAGAAGATTGAAGGAACGGGATCCCAGTCGGTGGCGCGAGTTAGACAAATTTACAATTACCACTGTAGGATAATGAAGTGGATACCTTAAAGAAACCAGAATAGACTGGAGTGGGGGAGAGATCTGCAGAAGAAAGTCAGGCTACAGGTACGTAAAAATTAATCCATTCATATTTATGGAGCTCCTTACTCTTTGTTCAGCTCTGAGCCATTTCTACCTCAGGAACCCTGTGGGTACTGCAAATGAAGACACTGTTCTCAAGGGAGAGTTTAAAAAGCAACAGGACAAACGAAGTTAACCTGTCAGCGGAATGGAAAATCTTGCAGTAAGGCAAAGCAAAAAATTGTTCGTGTCTTTAAATCAACGGTTACCCTCTAGGGAATCTCTCTCTCTGGTATGACCTGCGGGGTTGAAATGACACAATATCTAAAGGGATGAATTGTCTAACCGAAGGGAAATGGCTAAGGTCTGGCATAGTAATCTTTGCGAAATCTTAGGTAGGTAACAAAATAGCAATAGGGTCTCTGATCAAGTCATATTTGAAAAAAAATGCTAACTATGTACATGAGGATTATAACTGCATAAAGTGTAGTTATGAAAATAAAGATTAAAGGAATGAACTTGCATAATTTAATGGTCCAATTTTTTTTTCTATAAATATTGGCACACAATAATTCCAATTCAGTTCTGACTCCAGTGCACTGCCCCCCTAATTAAAACACATGAACCAATGTAATCTTGCCCACCACCTGGATATCTAAAAATTACTGAAAGCATTACATGATGTTTGGGGAGGCCTTGGCTGCTACTGGGAATCTAAACCGGGACCTGGAGGAAGTGCTCTACCATTGACCTGCATCCCCAGCCTCAATGACATCTCTTAAGAGGAAATATTTCATCAAATGTAAGTATTTCTGATATACAAAGTATTTTTTCCTAATTTCCTAAAAGAGGAATGTAAGAGAGATCAAATTCTTACTCTTTTTAAAATGCCACTAAAAACATTCTGAAAGTTCCTTTGTCAGATTGTATCAAGAGTCTTGGTGCTCCCCCTACATCTAATAATTTTTCTTGTAGAAATAGATTATTTACCTGAAACTCAGGAAATTTAGGAGGGCATTAATTTCAGCATTATTTAGAATAATGAAAACCAAAAACAACTGCTACTCAGCACTATAGGAATTAAGCAAATCTGGTATAGCCATATGATAGATTGCATAGTTATCAAATCTTATTTTCAGAAAATATTAAATGAAAGTTATGTAGGCCAGGCCAACTGCTGTTCCCACTGTTTCAAGAGGCTTCTTCATAAATTACCTTACTGGTACTACATAATCCCTCCCCTTTTGCAACAGTTTATTGGACTGGGATGAACTCTAGGCCCAGGGGCAATCTGTGGGAAGCTTGTTAAAGCTCTCTGCCCAGACACTGAGCAAAATAGACTAGTACATTGAGAAGAAATGACATCAGGCACCAAGAGCCACAAGGGAGCAAAAGTATAATCAGAAGAGCAGCAGTATCAGGGGTCTTTAGTTTAAAGCAAGATGCAAAAAAAGTGAGTTGACTATTTAAAAATGTTTGTATATATTATATTCACATTGAGCAACACCGAGAAGTAATCCAAAATTTCAATAATGGTGTTAAGAATACAAATGATTTTTATTTTTCTAAGTTTCCTACAATGATCATAATTAAAAACAAAACAAAACTGTCTTAAAAGGGGCATGTAGCTCAGAAATAGAGTGCTTGCCTAGCATGCATAAAGCCAGTAAGGCCCTGGGTTAATCTTCAGCATTGCAAAACAAACAAAAAACTGTTTTTAAAGAGTTAAATACGGATTGGGGATGCAGCTCAGTGGTAGAGCACTTGCTTATCATGTATAAGGCCCTGGGTTCAATCCCCAAAAAGTTAAATAAAATGAAGACCATCATGGTTGAGAATTCTAATCAGGAAATATGTTGCATGTGATCAAACTGATTAGCCAACAGAAGTTTAGAGAAAGGAGAATTTCTCTTTTATTAAATTTATTTTTCCATATTTTTATTGGTGCTTTACAATTATACATAATGGTGGAATTCATTGTTACATATTTGTTCATGTACACAATATAACAATTAATTTGGTCAATATCATTGCCTAGTATTTCCTCTTCCCCTAGAGAAAGGAGAATTTCCTGAGATTATAAATAGCTTCCAGGAAAAGGTGGCACTTGGACTGCGTCTTTAAAGACTAAAGTGAGTAAATGGAGGAACTGAAATGGGAAAAAAAAGCAAAAACAAGCTAAGGTGGAGGGTACTGAATAGTACATCCTTGATAAAATGTCTTATATACAAGATTATAAACTAGAGGGAGGGAATGGAGGTGACTAGAGAGAAATTATCTGAAGATTACCACTTGTAATTAAAGAGAATAATGGTTTGTTTTTGTTTTTGCAGTGCTGGGGATGGCACCCAGGCCCTTGTGCATGCTAGGCAAGTGTTCTGCCATTGAGCTACATCCGCAGACCAAGAATAATGTTTACAGCATAGATTTTCCTTTATTTTATTGCTATTAATATTTATTCAACTTTTAGGTTTCCTCAGCTACCATTTTATTCCTGACCTTCCCTTCCAAGGCCTAAATTATGGTATTCTTCAGCTCTCCCTATTGCAATCCTATTTTTATATAGCTGTCTTTATCATTCTTATCCTTTAATTTTCATTATTTGTTTTTTATCCATCTCATCAAATCTGTTTTTATTGTAATGTCTAAAAAAAAGAAAAAGCCTCCTTTCCTTCCCACCTTCATCAACTGATGTCCCCAAACTTACCTAGTATATCCTCAAAATCAGTCTTTCCCCAAACTGGCCTTTGGACTGCTAAGAGGAGAGCCCCTTTATGGTCTTTCACACTTCAGGCATTTCCCATCTTTAAATCAGGGCAGATGTTTATCTCCCAAGTAGAAAGTCCTCCAGGTTTCACTCCTGTAGATCATTACAACCAACCTCTTTCAGGGCTGGCTGAAACAATCACCTCCCGGATACTGCTCTCCTGGTAACCAGGCTTCCAGATTCACATCCTCCCAACCCAGCAGTACATTATTATGCAGTCACTGCTTTTGTTCTAAATTCTGAGCCTGGTTCTATTTGCATTGTAATGCCTTGCCCCATTTGTATACTTCTCCACAGCTCTTAATATATCTGGGCCAAAAATACTACTAAAAGGTCTAATGAATTAAAATTAGAAGTTCCCTGACATAATTTGGAGTTATGGAAGTAATGTGCAGAGGGTTTCCTTGTTTTTACAGTCCTCAAATTGGGGGAAATGACAGTTTACCCTTTTCCCAAGGCAAGCAATTAGTTTCCTAAACAATTTACACTACTGGAGATGTAACTTTTTAAATTTTTTTTTTACCTGTAGATGGACACAATAGCTTTATTTTATTTATTTATTTTTATGTGGTGCTGAGGATCGAACCCAGTGCCTCACGCTTGCGAGGCAAGCGCTCTACCACTGAGCCACAATCCCAGCCCCGTAACATTTTAATTTTGAGATAGGGTATTGCTAAGTTGCCAAGGTTGGCATGAAACTTGAAGTTCTTCAGCCTCCTCTACTTCCCTAGTAGCTGGGATTACACTGTGGCAGGCTAACAATGTAAACTTTAATGATGCTGATCCCTAATTAGTATGTAACTACTTTTTTCTGAAGTACAACACAAACTGGTTTTGTTTCCTGTATGCTGAGAGAAGAGAATCAATGAATTACAGTATTCATTCATTAAAAACATTGGATATTTTATAAAACTTCATAAATTTTATGTTTCATAAAATTTCATAGAGGGATTTTTATGCTTAATGTTGGTTTTTAGATTCTTATTTATTATTTTGCTTGTAGGTATCAAAACCAGGCCCTCTCTCATGCTAGGCAAGTACTCTATCACTGAGCTACACACCTAGCCCAACTTTTAGCATTTTTGAAGTTCAGGCTTTCATGAATATGTGAAATATCTTTGAAATTATAATTGTGGACTAAAGAAGAATTTATGAGTTTGATAATTTGCAGAAACTACTTACAAGAATTGTCAAAGTTTACGGATTGAATGTTCCTGACTAATAACTTGGTCATTTAACATTTTTTTGAACACCTGTGTGCCTGGCACCATGCTAGGCATTGAGATATTCATAACCTTTATGTCAACATTCTGAGATTAATTGAATAGAGGAAGTAGGTAAAGAAATACTAGAGAGGGGGCTGGAGATGGAGCTCAGTGGTAGAGCACTTGCCCAGCATGCTTCAAGGCCCTGGGTTCCATCCCTAGCACCTCAAAGAAACAACAACACACCAACACACACGCACACACAAAAGAGCAGGTAGCCATAAAGTTGATTAAAGTGTAGTAACACACTGCAGTTGAATTTTTCAAATGAGAGGGACCTGAACAACTTTAAATTTCAGGCAAATATGTAAGAAAGAAGTTGAGAAAGTAGTACTGAAAAGTGAGATGAAATCTCAGTGTAGCTTTAATTTGCATTTCTCTATAATTGCTAGAGACATAGAACATTTTTTTCATATATTTGTTGACTATTTGTATTTCTTTTGAGAAGTGTCTGTTCCTTTGCCCATTTATTGATTGTTTTTGTTTTTTTGGTGTTAAGTTTTTTGAGTTCTTTGTATATCCTGAATATTAATGACTTAGGAGCAGATGGCGAAGATTTTCTCCCATTCTGTAGGCTCTCTCTCCATGCTTTCAACTGGTTTTTTTTTTTTTTGTTTTGAAGAAGCTTAAATTTGATGTCATCCCTTTATTTATTTTTTATTTTACTTCTTGTGCTTTAGGAGTCTTGTTAAGGAAGTCAGTTCCTGAGTGGACATTTTGGAGTTTTGGGTCTGTATTTTCTTCTAGCAAGTGCAGGGTTTCTGGTCTAATTCCTAGGTTTTTGATCCATTTTGAGTGCAGGATGAGAGATAGGGGTTAAATTTCATTTTACTATATATGGATCTCCAGTTTTCCCAGCACCATTTGTTTAAAAGTCTATCTTTTTTCTCCAACGTATGTTTTTGGAACCTTTGTGTAGTGTCAGATAACTGTTTTTATATGAGTTTGTCTCTGTGTCTTCTATTTCATTGGTCTTCATGCCTGTTTTGGTGCCAATACCATGCTGTTTTTGTTATTATAGCTCTGTATAATTTGAGGTCTGGTATTGTGATACTTCCCGCTTCACTTTTCTTGCTAAGGATTGCTTTGGCTATTCTGGGTCTCTTTTCCAATGAATTTCACAATTGCTTTTTGTACACAATGGAGTATTACTCAGCCATAAAGAACAACTGTGGTATTTACCAGTAAATGGATGAGACTGTATGCTATCATGCTAAGTAAAATATAAGCCGGTCCCCAAAAGTCAAAGGTTGAGTGTTTTCTCTGATATGTGGAAGCTAATCCAAAATAAGGTGTGTATGTGGAGGAGGGTGGATAAAGAAAAGGAATAGAGCTGGGCATGGTGGTGTACACCTGTAATCCCAGCACTTTGGGAGGCTGAGACAGGGGAATCATGAGTTCAAGGCTAGCCTCAGCAACGGTGAGGCACTAGCAACTCAGTGAGACCCTCTCTCTCCATAAAACACAAAATAGGGCTGGGAATATGTGGCTCAGTGGTCAAGTACCACTGAGTTCAATTCCTAGTAACAAAACAAAACAACAACAACAACAACAACAAAAACCAAGGAAAAGAAAAGGAATAGAAGATCAGTGAAGTAGACAAAGGGAAATGAAGGGAAGGAAGAAGAAGGCATGAGATAGGGGAAGACAGTGGAATGAATCTAACCTAACTTTCATATATATATATATATATATATGGACATAACACAGTGAATCTCTCCATCATATACAAGACACTAAAAAAAATTATAAGTAAATAGCAGAAAGATCAATAGAGTAGAGGGAAGGGAATAGAGGGTAGGAGGAAAGGAGTGGAGAAGGAAATAGGGACTGAATTCGAACAAATCATATTCCATGCTTTTGTAATTATGTCAAAATGAATTCTATTGTCATGTAACTAAAGAGAACCAGTTTTAAAAAAGAAAAAGGGCTGGGATGGTAGCTCAGTGGTAGAGCACTTGCCACGCATGTGTGAGGCACTGGATTCCATCCTCAGCACCACATAAAAATGAATAAAATAAAGATATTATGTCCATCTACAACTAAAAAAATATTAAAAAAGAAAAAGAAAAATGAGTAGAGAGGACAATAAAGTGTTTTGTTGTTGTTGTTATTTTGTTTTTGGGGGATAGGGGGCTGGAGTTTGCAGGGTGAACTTGGCTTCACACACCCTAAGCATTTGCTCTACCATTGAGCTATACCCTCAACCCTAACATTAATTCTAAAGAAGCATGAGAGTGGCAGCAAGTAGAGAAGGTAAATGCAAGCTGAATAGACGGTACCAAAATTGATTTGTTTTTAAAGGACTTTTTTTGTGTATGTGTTGGTGATGAACCCAGGGTCTCACACTTGCTAAGCACTTGCTCTACCACTGAACTATGCTCCAGCCCCTAAAGGACTTTCAAGTATTTAGGTGGTGGTCTGTGAGGGAAACTTACTCCTTGGAGGCAAGTTTCCAACACAAGCTTCCTGGAAGTGAAACTGAGCCAGAGTTTAGGTGTGGATGGAAGCATTGTGAGGCTAGCTTGTTTGTTTCTTCATCTGAAATCCATTCCGCCTCCCCCTACTCAGCTTTTCAAAAACCTCAGGCTGCTTGTGCCTAGGGCTTTACTGTAGAATCAAATCATTTTCCTTTCCCATAACATCAAAACTTCCTGCATGTTTTTTCTGGAACAGGTGGCCTAAGCTTTCATTTTCTAAGGTTCTTAGTCATCATGTAGTAAATTGATCCACTTGTAAAATAATAGTGTGTGTTTAGTTTAGTTTTAATTTGCATTTCTTGTTCTTTAAGTCTATTCTAATGGATCCTCCAGTAGACATCCAGAGTACAGAATTTTAAACATTATACAAATCGGTGGGACAGATATTTTCCTAAGCCCAGGTCCAAGGATCAGCTATGGGAGAGTGGGTCAGTACACGCACGCGCGCACACACACATTAACACAATATGTATTTACAACTACATATAAATAATACATATAATAACTACATATAATAATTTATGTAATAATTTATGTAGTTATAATCACAGTATATCACAGTTTGTTCAGTTATTTTTAATTCTTTAAATAGGTTGCATGTTTTTTCCTCTATCTCATTTGTGAAGTTAGGAAAATGGTATCTATCCTTTTTTCAGAGAGATGTTTTAAGGATCAAATGAGGTTTCATGTGTGAAAATTCTCCCTATAGTGTCAGAGAAATAAATGTATTTATCATTACTATTTCTGTGAGAGTCATTATCATCTTGTAAAGATTCAGTTCAGTAATTGAGTTTTGTTCATATCTATAACCCCTAGAGAGACTAATGCAGAACCTTTCTTCAAAGAAGGTAAGCAGTATTCCCTTAAATCATGTTTTATTTTAGTACCAAAGTAAAATTAATTTGAGAATGAATATCATGAATGTTAAAATGATTTTAGTTACTCTGAGAAACATGGACAACAAAATTTTACCTCCCTTTCATTTTAGCAGAGCTCACAGTAAGGCTTATAGCAGAGGGAAAAGGATCTGCAGAGGCAGAGGGAGAAGGAAAGAGAGAGGTCCTAGGAATTGAAATTTTAATGTTTAAAGTTTTAATAAACTATACCAAAAAGATACCAGTAATTTTTCATTAGGGAGTGACTGTTGGGGTACCCAAGTTTTACTTTCATACTTAATACTTTTTAAGAACTTTGATACCAAGGATTGAACTCAGGGGTGCTCAACCACTGAGCCATATCCCTGGCCCTTTTTATTTTCTGTTTAGAGACAGGATATTCCTAAATGGCTTAGGACCTTGCTAAGTTGCTGAGATTGGCTTTGAACTTGTGATCCTCCTGCCTCAGTTTCCTAAGTAGCTGGGGATTACAAGCGTGGACCACTACATAAGCAGTGTATCATATTTCTTTGTCTATTGGTCTGTCCATGGACACTTAGGTTGTTTCCATGGTTATTTTACTTTATATTCTTTCTTTGCTCACCCCACCATCCTGGTGCCTAACATACATCACACACACACTCTTCTGTTGAAATGAACTGCCTATGAAATCAGATGTTCTCTGAAACAATGTAATTAGGTGGTGATATTGATTGTCTGCCAAATATGTTATCATGAGTGCCATAAAGGCCCTCCTATATCATGTTGTAGTAGGAAGAATGCTTGAACATGGGGCTGAAGACCTGGGTTCAAATCTAGGCTCTACCATTGATTAGTTGTATGACCATTTTTCTGTGTCATGGTTTGTGAATGAGATTGTGTACCTTCTCATCTACTCATGTATTCTATATGAGAGGGTGGCCTCTTATACATCATCAATTTTTCTCTCTGCTAGATCATTACCAGTAGCATAGAAGTAGACTCATTTTACCCATTTTGAAAATACCTTTTTTTAATTCCTCCATCGTTGTTCCATTTCTCTGTTCTCTTAATAGCACATGTCCTTGAAAGTGTTCTGTGCTTTGTCTCTCCAACTCTTCCTCTTATCTCTCCTTCTCTCTCTCTCTTTTTTTTTTCCTTACTGGACATTGAACTCAGAGATTCATACTTGCTAGGCAAACAGCACTCTGTGACTGAGCTACATCTCTAACACCTTTAAATTTTTTTTTTTTAAATTTTGACATGGGGTCTCACTAAGTTGTTCAGGCTGGCCTCAAACTTGTGATCTTCCTGCCTCAGACTCCTGACTAGCAGAGATTATAGGCAAGAGTGAGTCACCATGCCCCACTCTATTATCTCTTAAACTTACTCTTATTAGATTTTCTCCTTTTCTGTGGTGCTGGGAATTAAACCTAGGGTCTTGTGCATGTGAGGCAAGTGCTGTGTTACTGAGCTACACTCTAGCCCTGTCCCCTGTATCCTTTATGTGTGTCTTGCTGGCCATCTCCATGTACCTGCGTGCAGATGTATGTGAATACATGTGCATACTGTATGTTCTGTGCTCTCCGTCAGGCTTTCTGAGCTATCTTCAGAGAAGTTGTTTTTCTGAGAGTCAAACACCATCCAGAAACTCCAGACAAACTAAGGAACAAGAATGAGAGTCAGAGGTGAACATTGTAAGACAGATATTCCTTAAAATCTTTTTTTTCTTGTTGTCTGGGTTTTATTTTAGGGGATTGGAGGCCACATCACAGCTGGTGGCTTTGTTTCACATGAACAGTCTGCTATTCTTAGCACTGTCAGCCTTAGAAAGAAGGGATCCATCATAGGCAGGGAAAAGGATTAACAAACATCTTTTCCTGGAGCATTTTGTAAAGTGAGCTTTTCTGTTCTCAGCCTTTATAACAAAAATACATAGATTTATTATCCCAGAATATGGGGTTTGGGCTGGAAAATGTTTCACCAAGAGTCTCTGTGTAATTTTGTCAGTCAAAGTGCAGTAGTGCTTAGTGACACACTGGTCGATCTTGGATTTTCTCCAAGGGTTTTGGTTTCGTAAAGTACTTTTTTTTTTTACTAACCTGTTTTTTGAGGCTCTGATTGTACTGGCTCTGATTGCTGCATCTTATTAGTGGCCAGCATTGTTGATTTGGCCAGTTTGGCTGGTAGGATAGACTTCTTGTTTCCCTAACTTCATGTTTCCCTCCAGTAACTATACTCTCTCATAGAGGACTGCCTTTCCAGACAGTTTTTACAAGTCTTTTGCCTTTAGCTCTATAATATGTTAGCATGACTTTTTTTTTTTTTTTTGGTACTAGGGATTAAAATCAAGGACACTTAACCACTGAGCCTTATCCCCAGGCCTTTTTTCTTTTATTTAGAGACAGGGTCTCACTGAATTGCTTAGGGCCATGCTAAATTGCTGAGGCTGGTTTTGAACTCTCAGTTGTCCCCCTGAACTGCTGGGATTACAGGTGTGCACCACTGTACCCGGCAACTCTTAAAGATTATGTTATAATATTGTGAAATGTTATTGTGAGAAAACTCCAGAGCTAGGTGTGACCCAGAGAAGGTTTTCAGGGTATGAAGTGAAATAAAATTCAGTGGTTTTGGAATCAAATAGATTTTCATTCAAATCTTCTTTTCCAACTTGCTAATAGGAAGCCTTACAGAGTTATTTTGAGGATTGAATGAGGTAATATATGTAAAATGTAATAGATAGCCAATTGCTTACAGCACACAGTAAATGGTAGGTGATTGCTGTTTGTGGTGAGAGTATTCTGGAGACTATATTTTATTGCTGAAAATCACAGTAGCTATAGTAAAAACAAGTAACTACAGAGTTAAGAGCACTAGATTAGATGGTAGAAGTTCATGATCCTTAACTCTGACAACCACTGTGTCTCATTATGGAGTAGGGAACAATGAATTTCTGACCAGCCAGATTAAAGTTTTATTTGTTACATACCTATATGAGGACAAATAGGTAATTATATCTGTGAACCTTTATGTAATTTGTATAGTTAGAAATTCCTTAAGGAAATACCTGTAGGAAGAAGCTCCATCTCTAAATATGACTGTACACAACCATCCAGGGAGGAATTATGCAGGCCAGGCTGTAGTGTCTGATGAGTCCAGGAGCTTGGGTACAGGATAGAGAGGGGAAAGGGAAGTTGTGAACTATATAAGAAGAGTGTACCTCTTGAGGCTTCTAGAGAAAGAGAAACATAACTTGAAAAAAGAAAATTCATATTTAAGAAGCTAGGAATCTGGCTGGGTACAGTGGCATACACCTGTAATCCCACCTGTGGGACACTGAGGCAGAAGAATTCCAAGTTTGAGGTCAGCCTGGGCCATTTAGTGAGACTCTGTCTCAAAATAAAAATTAAGAAAAGAGCTGGGATGTAGCTCAGTGATAAAATGTATCTGGATTCTATCCGCCTGTGGGGGTGGAGCCAGGAGGTATCACAGTGCTATGTTCTTTCTTTCTAGATAGTGAATTCTTTTTGTGTGTGTTTGTGTGGGAGTGGGTATTGGGGATTGAACTCAGGGGCACTCAACCACTGAGCCACATCCCCAGCCCTATTTTGTATTTTGTTCAGAGACAAGGTTTCACTGAGTTGCTTGATGCCTTGCCTTTGCTGAGGCTGGCTTTGAATTCATGATCCTCCTGTCTCAGCCTCCCCAGCCACTGGGATTACAGGTGTGTGCCACGACACCCTACCTGGATAGTAAATTCTTAAAGACAAAAGAAAATAAAGAATTCAAAGAGGAAAATGGACTTTTCAAAGTGGTATCTATGGGAAAAAGGAACTACAAAAGGAAGTGCCACATAATCTCAAGCCACGCTATAAACTCTGGTCATCCTACTAACTGTGTACATATGATCCCCGGGGCTAGGTAAAAGCAGGCAAGGAAAAATACTGGTAGGAAGTACACCAAATATTAAATACCTTTTCTCTAATAGGATTAGAGATGATTAATGTTTTTGTTTTGTTTGTTTTTTGTGGTGTTAGGGATGGAACCCAGGGCCTCCTACATGCTAGGCAAGCACTCTACCACTGAGTTACATCTCTGAGCCTCAAATGTTCTTTTAAAATTCTCTTTTAGTCATTTCCATAATTTCTAATGAGCATATGTCAGCTTTATAATGCAGAATTCATTTGTAGATATCTTAAAAGGGCAACTTTTAAAACCTATCTCCGATACATAGGGAGCTATGCGTCAGTGGTAGCGGTTATTTCATAATCACTTACTATATATACCAAGAACTATACTAAGCAGCTTTATAGTTATTTTGTCATTTAATCCTCATGATAAACCCATAAAGGATACACTATCATTTCTTTTTAGAGGTGAAACACTGGGGTCCAGGGAGAACAAGCAACTTATTTCAGATCATGTAGCTAGAAAGTATTAATGCCAGAATGTGGGTCCAGAAGTTCGACTCTTGAGATTCCTGGGCACATTTCCACAATGTCTCTGTGCCCCAGTCTACAGACACACACACACACACACACACACACACACACACACTGAGACAAGGGCGGCTTTCTGCTGGAGTGTAGCTGTGCCACACACAATATATGTTGGATGACTTCTAGCTTATTTTAACTTTTAAAAACTTACATAAACAGGCCTTCATATGCTCTAACAAGAAATGTTTTTGCTTTTCTTACAATTCTTATGGAAAAATTGCAACTATATCATTAAGAATATCAATTGGAGAATTATATTCAAATATACACAAAAAGATTTGTTTTTGAGTGTACAATCTGAAAAATTCCAAAAAATTTTTTTTTCTTTAAAAACATCATTAATGTAGCATTTCTTTTTAAGCCACTGTCTTCTGGAGCTAGGTTTCTGGACCTTGTGGCTTAGTGCTTTTAGAATAATTGTAAATAAGCAGAAAATGCAGACTTTATTCCCCCCACCACTTTTTTTTTTTTTTTTTTTGGTACCAGGGATTGAACTCAGGGGTACTCGACCACTGAGCCACATCCCCAGCCCTATTTTGTGTTTTATGTAGAGACAGAGTCTCACTGCGTTGCTTAGTGTCTCACCATTGCTGAGGCTGGCTTTGAACTGGCGATTCTCCTGTCTCAGCCTCCCAAAGTGCTGGGTTTACAGGCGTTCGCCACCGTGCCAGGCTTCTATTGCCTTTATTTAGTGCAAACAGTGTGGAAAGATACTGGAAAGTTAGCAAAAATATGGATAGGTTAAGAATGTTGTTTTTGCAGTAGAAATTCCTTCTGTTATTTCCCAGCAAAGAGATTTTAGGGTTGGAAGAGACCTTGTAAAGCCCAGGACAGTGGTTGATCTGGACATTCTAAGCCCTTCCAATCCTCTCCCATCTCCTTCCTGGTGTACTTGTCTTACCCAGAGCAACTGGGGACTCAGTTTCCTGAAGCAGCCGTCTGTTTTAGGACCACTGTTGGCAACTTTTCCAGATGTTGAGTGGAAATTAGTCTTCTGGTGGCTTCTTATTGGTCCTTCAAGTGATTAAAAGAGCAGTTTCAATAGATCTGGAACAAGCCTTAAACTATTTTGTTGTCTCTACTAGTTGAAGTAAAGTGAGCCTTTGATATGTTTTTTGGTACTGGGTATTAAACTCAGGGACTCTGTACCACTGAGTGACATCCCCAGCCCTTTTTTTAAATTTTGAGACAGGGTCTTGCTAAGTTGCTGAGGCTGGCCTTGTAATTCTCTTGTCTCAGCCTCCAGAGTCGCTAGGATTACAGGCATACATCACTGTGCCTGGTTCCTTGATATGCTTTCTTTTCTTTTTGGTACCGGGGATTGACCTCAGGGGTATTGGACCACCAAGCCACATCCCCAGCCCTATTTTGTGTTTTATGTAGATACAGGGTCTCACTGAGTTGCTTAGCAACTCGGTGTTGCTGAGGCTGGCTTTGAACTTGCTATTCTCCTGTCACAGCCTCCCAAACTGCTGGAATTACAGGCGTATGCCACTGCGCCCGGCTTCCTTGATGTGCTTTCTATCGTTACTTTGGATTTTTTAATTAATATGCTACATGTGTACTTTCATATTTTTTGAAGTGCTTTCTGTATAGTGCATTGAATTTTGTCTTACTCTGTTGTATCAGAGGGAGGCTGGTATAATTTACACACACACACACACATATACCCCATTTGTTTGGCACCTATCATGTTCCTAATCCTAACAAGGCATAGCTTATTCCCATTTTACAGATGAAGAAACTGAGCTTAGATAACTCTTCAAAATCATTCAATTACAAAGTGGCTACATTGCCATTAGAACATAAAGTTCATAAAGAATGGATGCCTGGACTTTGAACCTTTGCTCTTTTCTTACAATTGATGAATGCTAGGTCAAATGGAGTGTCTCTGGTGAAGGTAGGCAAGCCACTGGAGAAGCCCACAGAATGTTTTGGAGCTGGAATCAATCTTACAGGTTTTTATTTTTATTTTTATTTTTTGCTACTGGAGATTGAACTCAGGGGCACTCAACCACTGAGCCACATCCCCAGCCCTATTTTGTGTTTTATGTAGAGATAGGGTCTCACTGAGTTGCTTAGTGCCTCGCTGTTGCTGAGGCTGCCTTTGAACTCGCGATTCTCCTGTCTCAGCCTCCCTAAGTGCTGGGATTACAGGCTTGCACCACCGTGCCCAGCTTTACATGTTCTTGATCAATTGATTTTTTTCTGTTCGTTTGCCTATTCTACTGGATGTTATTAGCTTGAAATTATCAATTGGATTCATCTTTTCCCAAATTCTTGCAGACAGTGGTGCCTATTTGATCCTTGACTTGCAAGAACTTGTAGAGGGCAGCTGCTCTTAGGTTGGACTCTGCCTGTAGTTTCCTTAAGATGATTCCCCTCTAGGCCAGCATGATGGGTCATGCCTGTAATCCCAGCAGCTCAGCAGGATTGCAAGTTCAAAGCCAGCTTCAGCAAAAGCGAGGCGCTAAGCAACTAAGTGAGACCCTATCTCTAAATGAAATATCAAATACGGCTGGGGATGTGGCTCAGTGGTCAAGTGCCCCTGAGTTCATTCCCTGGTACTCCCTCAAAAAAAGATGATTTCCCTCTAGGATTTCCAGTTTGTTTGCTTTTGAGACAGTATAGAACTCAGTTCTTTCCTTAAGCCTGGCAAGTCTTCATTGGGTGCTATGTGAAGACATGATCATCTCTGTATTTGTTAGGTACAAGGACACCTAGTATTATCTTCAGGGGGACAGTTCTTTTGCTAGATATTGTTAATGAATCCGTTTTATTTGATAGATGGGAAGGTCTGGAATAACTGTTGGTCGAAAACAAGGGCCTTTGTTTTTCAAAGGGTCCTAAACTCCAAGCCTCCCCAAGTGCATGTTAAAGCCTGTTGATCCCTAAAGCAACAGAAATAAATCACAGTTCCCCAAATTCTTTTCAGGCTCACCTGTCCACACTTTAGGCCTTTCTGAATTCTCAGACTTCACACCAAGAGCAGGCACGACTCATCTGAAGCCTCATCTGAAGCGTTCCATTTTGGTCAGTTTAAATCCTTATGAGGCCCAGAAGGATGAGGAATTGTGAGCTCACACAGAGTGGTGGGGGAGGGGAGGGTTGGCTCCTGGGGACTCCCATCTCCAGGAGCTGGTCACCCAGCTTCAAACAAATCTGCATCACACTAGGGGTTCCACCCCTTTTTCTATGTCAGTGATCCCTATTTGTCCCTAGCCCTGGGGTTTCAGGTCCTGGTGAGCCATTCTCATTTATCTTCTTTTTGTTTTCAGCTTGCATACCTTACTATTGACAATTATCATTTATTCTGTTCTTTTTAGTTTAGTGGTGAATGCTGAGGCTTATGTTAGCCTATCAGTTCTGCCTTTCAGCTCTTTCTAAAAAACTGGAACTTAAATACCAATCCCTTGATCTGTCTTTGATTGAGATAATCTTAGAGTTAAAGTTGGAGAGGTTTCTCAGTCGAAATTTCTCCTTGAATTTTGTTTGGTGTTGGAGAGTTTAAAGGCATGGGAGGTGGTGCTGGGAATGTAGCTCAAAGGTAGAAGGCTTGCATAGCTTGTGTGAGGTTCCTGAGAGCTGCCCAAACAACAACAACAAAAAATTCTCTTTCTCTCTCTTTCCTTCACCCCCTTCACCTCTTCATGGATCTTTCTTTCTGTCCTCAGAAATATGCACATAATCTGAGAGGATCATAAACCTTCCTGATGAGATGAAAATCTTGAATTAGGAGCTCTGTCTGCTGCCATATTTTTCTGGAGTCAATGGGTTCTGATCTGGGATGAAGGACATAAATAGTATAAATGTCTGTTGAGAAGGGATACACTCATTTCTTCTCAGTTTTCCATAATTTCCATAAGTACTTGCAGCCTAATATGCTTTGAAATTCTGGGAACATTTTGCACTATGGCCTGGAGAAGTTGTTATTACTCTCTGACTTGCTCTTTTCTTAGAATGTCATCATCAACACTATTTCATAACCTTTTTTTTTATTAGTTTATTTAATTGCATTTCAAGTCATAGCACATATATAGAGCTCAGTTTTTCCATTTCTCTGGTTGCAAACCAGATAAAATTACACCAATTGTGTTTTCATACATGCACCAAGGGTAGTGATGACGATCTCAATCAACCATCTTTACTATACCCATTCCCCTTTCCTGCCCCCCACCTCCCCCATGCCACGTCCAGTGTTCTCTATTTCTCTTATGTTTCCCATCCCCTCCTCCCTTATTCATCAGCATCCACTAATCAGAGAGACCATTTGGCATTTGTTTTTTTGGGATTGGCTTACTTCACTTAGCATAATGCTTTCCAATTCCATCCATTTGCCTGCAAATGCCATAATTTTATTCTCTTTTATTGCTGAATAATATTCCATTGTGTATATGTACCACAGTTTCTTTATCCATTCATCTATTGAAGGACATCTGGGTTGCTTCCACAGTTTTGCAATTGTG